>BSCZ01000351.1:0-155542 GCA_027924225.1 Bjerkandera adusta
GTATCTGCGACACTACCGGGCCCGGGAGATACTTTTCTTTCTGTCTGCGCGTTCAAGTTGGATCCCCCCATATAAGTCAGTTATCAAGGTCAGACGGGCACGCGACGTTACGATGACGTCAACGGACAGCTGATACGTTCGGGATAACAAGCGGCTGTTACTGCAAAAGACGCCGGTATACAAAGCGACACTACAAAACACGTACATGAGATCTGTTCCCCCGATGACCTCCAAGACCCGCTTTGTTAGCGGGAATAAACTCGATGGTAGGTTCATAGTCACGTTCCACGATGTTATCTGTTTATCATATGCATTTGATTGGTATACTACATCTCAATGGTACAGGTTGATTTCTTAATGCTTAGTTGGCGGCATCGTAGGCACCAATGTTGCGCTCGTGGGCTACAAAGCGCGATCAGCCATCAACGTTCCCCAGAACAGGGGCAGGTGAAACCCACCATGACGCTTAGCCTTCTCCTTGTCAACGAAGTCAAGGCCCTTAGTCTCGACTATGTGGTCCACGAAGGCACCGGCGAAGCCAGCACTGTGAAATGGCTGGGTGAGTTACTGACGATGATCAAGGTGGAGTGGTAGGCATACAGCAGCTCCTTGGCCTTTGCGTGGTCCGCGGGCTTGCCCTGACTCTCGACATGCTTCTCGTAAGCCTTGGCAGCCTCGTAAGAAGCGGCGGCGGCGATGAGCTCGTGCGAGAGCGCAGCCTTGTGGGGGGCGTTGGTGACCTACGGAGGGGTGGGGGTCAGCACGGTGTGTATGTTGGGTGAGAGGAGGCAGAGACAGACCTGGTCGTAGGCCTGGGCCTCGTCAGAGTCGCTGTTGAACCAAGCCATGGTGATTGTAGTGAGTAGTTGTTGGGGAGATGGTGGGTGAGTTCAGAACTGAGGAAATTGGGCAGAAAGGGCAGCTCTTATATATTGCGTAATGGGGGACGATTGATGCTGTCCTATAAATAGACCCATAGTCCCTGTGTGCGCGCGCAGTTCCGACAAACTAATTTCGCGGCGGTGAACCATTTGGCCTTCGAGACGATCACGTTCGTCCGGTGGAAATGAATGCGGAGAGCTGTGTAACCAACGAGGGTCGCCCACCGCCTCGTCTGTGTCTGTGCCGGCCTGCAAGGTGAACTGGCAAGGTACCCTCCTGATGCCGTCGTCGGCAGTGCATCGTCGCCGGCGTGACGCCACCAGTCCATCGATCTGGATGTGCCTTCCGTTCGTTTGGTCATTCCCGGTGGAGAGCTGGCTCCGCCGCAAGGTCCCCACGGGCGAACGGTACCCCAATTCAGCCACGGATGGCGCAACCCTCGCCATTGCCCTTGAGATCCTTGAAACAGTAGGTACGGGGAGGGGTAAAGGGACTATTGATGGCCGATTTTCATAGGGTACGATAGCTACTTGATTCCATAGAGTTGGGTCGTCCATGGGGATACATCAGAGGGTGGCGGCAGTTTCAGTTCGGTCGAGCAGCTCGCACTAATTTGCAATAGTGCACTTCCGTATGTCGGTCGGATATGCCACAGGAGAACAAGTAATCAGGGGGAGCGATGCCCGAACCGCAACGTTGCCAGAGAAGCTGGTCTACATCTGTTCGCAGGTACGTACGGTGAGATGGGCGGTGGTTGCAGCAGGCCGAGACTCTGCACTCACCACTCGTGTCAATGTCGTCAATGTTGGAGACGCAGAATTTGCTTTCTAGACTGTATTGCCCAAGCCTTTCCCCCAAAGGCGATGGGATAGGCCTCTTCTTCCATCTTCCTCTTCGTGCCTGTGGTCAGCTGCATGACGGTGCGACCACGCGCCCACGCCGGGGGTGCTCGGAGTTTGCCTTGCTGAGGCATGGTGTCGGCGAAGGTTCGTCCATCGAGCAATATAACACGATCCTGGTGCTAGCCCGAGAGGTCGCGTTCAAATGCGTGGTGGAGAGAGACGAGGGGGCCGGCGCTTGATGCAGAGGGCGCACACGCGTGACCGACTAGGACGTGACGAGGGTCACATCACGTAGCGTGTTGTTGCCCGCTCGTAGACTCTGTGACTTTGTTCCTCGCCATCTTCAAAAATGCAGCCGCTATCTCGTCCGACGAGCACCTCCACTAGGCCTGCCGCTTCCCCCAACCCCACCGTCCACCAGGTCAACACCCAGACAAAGATCTTTGACACCGCCCACGGACGCTTGCTATGTGTCGCCGACATACGCGGCAGGCTTTCTGCCCTCAATGATCTCGCGAGAGAGGCGAATGCGTGTGCAATCATCCACACCGGAGACTTCGGCTTTTTTGGTGCGTCCGTGCTGTCCATACTATGTTTCTACGCGTACCAAATGACCCTGCAATTACAGAGACCACCAGCCTGGAGCGCATCAACGACAGGACGCTGAGGCACCTTACGATGTACTCGCCGCTCATCCCATCCGCTCAACGCAAGCACTTGCTCGCCCCCGAGAACCCCCCTTCCATCATCCGGTCCACCGTGACCATTTCCCTCCTCTCCGAATTCCCATTACTTCTCGCAGGTCAAATCAAGCTCCAAGTACCAGTGTACACCGTCTGGGGAGCGTGTGAAGACGTTACAGTGATAGAAAAGTTCCGCTCGGGGGCCTACAGCGTCGACAACCTCCATGTCCTCGACGAGGCAACTACGCGTCTCCTCGACCTCGGAGGCGTAAAGCTGCGTCTCTTGGGTCTAGGTGGTGCACTCGTGCCCCACAAGATGTTCGATAACGGCGATGGCGCAGCCACAATAGCGGGTGGTCAGGGCACTATGTGGACCAGCGCCCTTCAAATCGGAGAACTCGTCGACACTGCTCAAAGAGTATACGATGCCACAGAGACGCGCCTCCTCGTGACGCACGCCAGTCCTGGGCGCGAGGGGATCATCGCGCAGCTCGCGTTAGTCGTCAAGGCCGACCTGTCGATCTCTGCTGGGCTCCACTTCCGGTACTCGTCTTCCTCGAACGAATTCAGCGTGCAACATGACTACGACGCCTTCCGCCGCAAGTTGATCGCAGGGAAGGAAGGCTTCGAGAGCGTCTGGGAGAGCGTTAAGACCCAGGTCGACCAGGTCATTGACGAGCAACAGCGTGTTCTTCTCGATAAGGCGCTCTCCGTCATCGAACGCATTCCTCCACCTGCAAACCAGCCTGGCCCTAACGGCCATCTCCCAGGCGAGGACCCAGCATGGAAGAACTGCTGGAATTGGAACCTGTGCGACGCTGCTTACGGGTCTCTCGTACTGGACATCCGAGACGGACGTGTATCCGCGGAACTGAAGAGCCAGGGCTTCAACTACGCATACCGTAAGACCGCTACACCATCTACCGTTGATGCAACCCCCTCGTCGCCCCTACCAAACGCTAATACTGGCAACACACCTAAGCCTGGAAGCACTGGCGCGGCCGCGACTCCCATTACCGCTGAGAAGCCTCTTCCTCCCCATCTGGCTCCTAGCAAGTCCAAACCGTCGACTCCTCCCCCGCCATCATCTGGTCGCGAAACTCCGAAGGATAAGGTCAACGGCTCTGCCGAGAAGTCCGCTGAGAAGGCAGAGAAGGAGCGTTTGAAGCGTGAGCGGAAGAAGGAAAGGAAACAGCAGGAGAAGGCTGAGCGGGACGCACAGGGTGGCGAGGGCAGCGGACCTACCAGCCCCGTACCCCCAGAGGAGGCTGCTGGTGCTCTTTCAGTAGTGAAATCAGGAAAGAACACTCCCGATGTTGGCGAGCACAGGGCACCGGATGATGGTATCATGTCTCCCGCCACTGAGAGTACGGGAACGCGCACGCCCACCAGTGCTCGTGGAAGGCGGAACCCATGGACCATCTTTATGAGGCTCAACTCACCAGCCAACGAGGGCGAGATCCGTGAATTCTTCGGGGAGGCGAAGGGTGGGGTAAGTTACGTCTCCTAGCTGCATTTTCGCCCATGCTCATGTTCCTCCTAGATCATCAGGGTCAACTATCCTAGCAACTTTGCAGGGAAGAACCAGAAGATGGCGTATGTCGAGTTTGGGGACGAGGAGGCCATGAAGGCTGGGCTGGAGAAGCACAACGAGGTCCGTCTTTCCACCGCCCACGTCTAGTTTCGTAAAGCTAAATGATGTGTTTCATCTCAGAGACTCAACGACTCGATTCCCGAAGTTAAGCAGGCGACGGACAGGGAATCGCGGAACGCCGAGAACCCCAGCGGTTTCAGAGGAGGACCGTTCGGCGGCCGTGGTAGGGGCGGACGGGGAGGCTTCGCGGCGCGAGGATTTGCAGCAGCCGGTCTGACGAGGGGTGCGCCCCGGCCGAATGGCGAGGGACCGCCACCATCGACGTACCAGGAACAGTCTTGAGGGGGGCGTCGTTTGAAGGGTATAGGTGGCAGGGTCGGGTGTGCTGTGTGCCGACCGTTGCGTCGTGATGCTTGGTGCTTTGCTTGCTTGGGTTCTTCGCCCCCTGGCTTTAACGAGTCGGTGCAGCGCGCTCACTTTGCTGTGTGTGTTTGTGATTACGATATGATACCTGCGTACTGGTAATACTACTACTAGAACCCGCATGGCTATATGTGCATTGATATTCTGCTCCGTCAATCCTCGGTGTGAAAACTTGGTCGTGTATGAGGTCCAAAAGGTGAGTCTAGGGATACAGTCAAAGAAGCTCGTGCAGGACTCGGTCGTACTGATGCGGCATATGCGAGCTGAAAAACGGCGTTAGCGTCGTGGAAAAGGATACAAACGAGAATGACGGCGTACCTCAACATATCCCGCGCAAACACAATCTGGTCAAACACCTCGTCGACCTTCTGCACATCAAACAACCGGACCTTCTCCTGTCCCTTCCCTCCCGCCGTAGCCCGCAAACGATGCGCAGGATGCAAATCGCCGTCGCGGATCGCCCACAGGACGCGCCCAGGAGGGAACAGCTCTGCGTTGTGCATGTTGGCCTCAAGGGTCTTGCGCACCGCGAGGAACCACTGCGCGTCTTCAGGAGCACCCCACCCCGTCGTGTTCTTCACCTTGCCGCGCAGCATACGCCCCGTGACGCCGCCGTAGCCCTCGCCACGCGCCTCGCTCTCGGCCTCGCAGAGCCACGATGCCGCGCGTCGGAGATCTCGCACTGCGCCGAGCGAGAGTCGTGAGACGACGTCGTGCGAATACACGAAGGAGGTGACGAGTCCGGATGCTTTGGTGAGTGCGGAGAGGGGCGCGGAGACGAGGCAGGGTGGGGCGAAGCAGTATGCTTGGACGCGTCGGTTCGTGGGGAGGCCGGAGGGTCTGTGTGTTAGACAGGTTTCGGGATCTGCCCACATCTGGGACGACGTGCAATCCAGTCAGTATCGTCAGAAGTCAGAGAAAATAGAACTTGACGCACCATTGCAAGGAGCGCGGCGACTCCTGCGCCAAGACTGTGTCCGCATATAACTAGGTCTGTGAACGTCAGCTCTTTGTTTGAATCACTTGAGCTGAGGCAACCACTCACTATAGTCGGCGTTTTGCCTCAGCGCATGACGAATTGCAGTATGTACCGGTTTACCACGATCGCCCATAACGCGAGCCATCTTCAGCATCCCTCCGTGCACCAAGTGGACCTCATTGTTGTCGTCACTGGGTTCCCGCACCGTTCGAGCCTCTGTCTTCAATATTGGCGGTGCAGGGGTAGACATATCCATGGGGAAACACCCAGGCATAAACTCAAGTTCTTCGTCGAACGCGTCCAACTCTTCCTGTGTATCCTCTGTTTCTTTCTCCTTGCCTTTGCGTGTTCTTCGCCCTCGGGAAGAGTGATGCACAGAGAACTCTGCGGGGTCGCAAGTGAGGTCTACAGCCAATTCGTTGAGAGACATGGTGCCGCGGATGACGAGGACGACTTCGCGTCTCGAGTGGTCAGTGAGGACCCAGAAGCGCGGCATCAGGGCTGTGTTGCCAGTCCCAATCATTGGCGATATTGCTGGTGGCGGCGCGGGCCCTTGTTCCTTTATATCAGGTGTAAGTATACCCGCGCACACGACTGACGGGAAACATGCCCATACCTGCGCAGAGTGCATCTGTGCATATTGCAAAACGATATCCTTGTCGTGTTTTCCTAGGAGAACATTCCACCACGAGTACACTGCACCGCCGGGTTTTGACTCAAGCTCCTTCCTTTCCCCATCTGTCATTCTGCTTGGATGACCAGAAACTTCTGCCTCTGAAGAGTTGATCGCGAAGGCAAGTTCGCGTTCCTCTTCAACTGCCCCGGCGTTGTTTGGGATGGGGATATTCGGGGGAATAGGTGGAACACCGAAGAAAAGCAAGCTGGCACCACCGTACCCTGCTAGAACGAGCTTTGAGAGTCTGCGGAGACGTGCCTTGAGTTCGACATCTGGGTCTCCTTTATTGCTCGATCTTCTGCTCATCTCAGGTGAGGACGCCTCCCCGATGTCGGCCAGGAGGATCGAGTGAGGGCGTGTAGCATCACTGGTCACGCGTAACCGGGAGGATGGATTGGCTGCGCCACTTGAGCTATCTGCTGTCTCATCGTTGACATGTATCTCTACGAGATGCTTGAACCATCTCTGCTCTTGCCATTGGTTTGTCACTCCTTGCAGAGTGGCCCACGCGACCAACGCCTTCATAGTCTCAGCGACACCGAATTTGTTTTCGGGGCTCGTACCATCGTTCATGTCTTCTTTCCATTCCCGTCGGACCAGCGTAGCGAAACTGGTCAGGGAGAAACTCGCCTCGTCGCTTCCTGGGAAAACAGCTTGCAAGATGGAGAGGGAGGAGTGTGCAGCTACGAGAGTGGTAGACGCGATGGATTCGCCGAGGAGAATGGGGACGAGGGTGAGGGCCTCGATGCCTGATATCGCTGTGGAGATGGCTCCGCCCAAGACTGGGCCAGCCCCGAGGCTTCCGCCAAATATGGCGTGGTCAACAGCACTCCCAGCGAGACTAGCTACTGAAGATGCTATGACTTTGGTTATCGCAAACTGTGGGGGACAGAGGTCAGTCGCGCTGAAGACATAACTAATTAAGACGAGCGTACCCCGAGCTTTGTGCCCTGTTTAGCGGCCGCAAAGCCGACCGAGGTGGCGGTGGAGGCGGTATCGAGGCCGACGCGAGAGGCTTTGTCCCATTTGTTGAGCATGGATGGTGGTGAGGGAGAGAGGGAGAGACATTTCTGCTGCGTCGAGTGTTCTGGAGCAGGTGCCAGAGTGAGCGGACACAACCGCGCTCGCGTGCGCGACTCCCTTTGGCGCTTCGTGCTCACCCACCCGCTTTCATGTCTGCACTCCGTTCCCTCTGTTCCGCGCGTATACCAGTGCGCGCCGCCGCCCTCCGACGCATACAGCCCGCCCGTAATGCATCCGAGCTCGGTGCTCGCCACAGTCTCAAGCCCACGCCCTTCGGCCAGCCGCTCTTTGCTTCGCATCCTCATCTCAGTAAGTCCCGGGTCGTCCTGTAAGCTTAGCTCACGCAAACGCGTACTTGCAGTGAGACCAGATGAAACGACGCCCGGAATACCTGCACAGGAGTATGAACGACGGCGGAAGGCTCTCATGGACAGCCTGCCCGATGGAAGTGTTGTCGTGTCGCTCGGCGGTCAGGTCAAATATATGAGCGGTCGTGAGTCCCTTTCTCTGCCATCCGGGACACCGCTGAACCTGTAAATCGCGTCCCCAGAGATATTGTACGCACCTCCGAGGTTGTTTTGTTTCTGACGGCTCACGTTCGGCAGCTACAAGTTCCGTCAGTCTTCGGACTTCTGGTACCTCACCGGGATGGAAGAGCCAGACGCGGCGGTGATCCTGGAGAAGAACCCGTCATATTCGCGAGGATACCGGATGTACGTCTACTCGGGTGGGAAGGATTCGCACAAGGAAAAGTGGGACGGTGCACGAACGTCATTCCAAGATGTCGTGCAGCACCTCAAAGCGGACGACGCAGAGCACATATCCCACTTTCCTGACAGGCTGCAAATGCTGGCCGACCAGTCATCGCAACTGTATCTCAATATTCCGAAGGCGTCGCTACAGACACGTAACCGACCACTGTACAAAACCATGATGAAGGTCCGGAGCTCTTTCGAGGCATCTCGCACACGCTCACGATCTCGCTCAGCGTGTCTCAGGTAGTTTTCGCTCAGTCCAAGAGAAATACGAAGCGGTCATCGACAAAGCAGCTCCTGCAAAGCTACGCTCCCTCTCACCAGAGGTTGCGAAACTTCGCGCAATTAAGAGCAAGTCTGAGCAGGAGCTAATGCGTACGGCGGCTGACATCAGCGGTAATGCGCACGCAAAGGTATGTTCTTGTCTTCCTCTACTTCGGCGGATTACGAATAATGCGCCCCAGACAATGTGCTTTGCACAACCAGACATGTCGGAGCACTCTATTGCCGCACATTTTGAATACATATGTGCGGTGAACGGCGCACAACGACCGGCTTACGTGCCTGTGGTAGCTTCTGGGTGGGCCCACAGCCTACGAATATTTACCATCTGCTGACCGAGCCTTGCAGAGCGAATGCCTTGATCATACATTATACGTCAAATAATCAAATAGTCCGAGGGGATGAGATGATTCTCATGGACGCCGGGTGCGAATTTAAGTTAGTCGTGAGCGATTCACCCCATTGTAATAGGCATGTTAAGCATCATTGTCTCGTAGTGGCTACGCCTCAGACATCAGTAAGCCGACATCCTTCTAGGAATGCCCAGAAACCACCTAATTTCTACCCCTCACAGCCCGTACCTTCCCCGCTCGGGGAACGTTCACCTCACCGCAGGCAGCACTCTATAACGCGGTGCTGCAAGCTCAAAAATACCTCATCACCCTATGCACAGAGTCTGCAGGGCTTTCCCTCGCTCAAATCCACCGCGAATCCGTGTCTGCGCTGACGAACGAGCTGAACAAAATTGGTTTCAACTTGCGCGGCTTGTCCGGCATCGAGGACCTTGAGCGGTCGCTATACCCACATTATATTGGACACCCGCTGGGGATAGGTAGGTTGCTCTTGTTCCACTGCTGTGAGTGGATGCTGAATTGTGTGATAGATTTACATGAGAGCTCGCATTTTGAGCGATCGCGGTCGTGCGTTTTTTGTTCTAAATTGTATCCGGGTTTGATTGCTTACCGTGTGTTCGTGCTTGGTAGGCTCACCGAAGGGATGGTCGTCACCGTCGAACCAGGGATCTACGTCCCGCCATCGCCTCTCTTCCCCAAGGAATTCCACAACCTTGGTGTGCGAATAGAGGTACGTACATCTCGTCGTCCCGGCGTTGTAATGTCTGACCAACACGTTGCAGGACGAAGTACTGGTTGGCAAGGATCATCCTACAGTTCTCAGTGTCGCGGCTCCGAAGGAGATCGCAGACGTGGAGGCGGCATGTCAGGATTCGCTGAGGCTCGGACCATACTAGACGTGTCTCATTGCTATACAGTATCTACTAGCATGTTTAATCCACCGTACAGCACAACTTCATTCACCGTAAAAACCGTAGATCGTCCGAGACATCGAACGGCGGAGCATCGCTCGAGCATACCACCAAACTTCCTGCCTATCACCTAGTCTAGGTCCTTCTGGTCGTCCGGGTGAAGCGCATTGACGGAGCTATGGGAGGCGGAGGGCTCGAAGGCCGTACCGCTACCCGAAGCGTCCACTTCCGCGTTAGCGGTACTGCGCTGAAGAGCGACCAGTTCGCGGCGGAGCCATCTGTCCTCCGGAACGAAGTACCACGAGAGGATACCGAAGATGGTGACCGAGCCAAATATGACGGATGCCTAAGCGTGGAGCAGCACGTCAATAAAATATCCTGAGCTCTCAAGGCGGGGTCTCTTACGAAATTGAAAGTCTCGGCTGTGACTGGGAAGAAGAAAGGCGAGACCTGGGTCTATACAAGAGGTCAGACACATTCAGCGGCGGACATTTTGGAGGGCTTACGGAGAAAACAATTGCATTGAACAGCACCGCGGACACGTAGAACGGCTTCTGCCATCTTCCGAGGTGGAAATACGACCCCTTGAAGTCGTCCGGTGTCATCGTCAGACGAAGGAGTGAGATGAGACCATAGGCGGCGACTGTCGGGATACCGCCGGCGGAGATGAGGGAGAAGAACGCGACCTGGCTCGGGAGGATAGTGCAGAGGATCAGGGCGCCGAAGATGTACATAACCGTGACCGCGTTTCGCGGTTGACGACTTGAGTCAACGCGACCAATCCAGTCAGACATGGGGAGTACGCCATCTCGGGCGACGGCGTAGATCAGGCGGGACGCTGCCACTATTGCGACGCTCGTGCTCTGCAAAAACGGTGAATAGAGTGCATATGGTTCGGGGCGTATTTGCTTACCAAGATGAGACCGACAGAAGCGATGACGGTCATCACGACGCTTCCGGGGCGGCCGAGAGCGAGAGCATACAGCTGCACGAAGGGTTGAGGTGCATCCAGGGCGAACAGCGTGTCCAGATCCGGAGTACAGAACAGGAACAGAATCGTGGTGACGAATCCGAAACAGCCTGTGGCAATGGCACTGCTGAGGATACCGCGACCGGCAACAACGCTAGCATTTTTGGTTTCCTCGGCGATATGGCCAGACGCGTCAAAGCCGACCATTGTACCCGCAGTAAACAGGCTGAATATGAATGAGCACGGTGCCATAACTTGCGCTGCATGACTTACAAGGATAACATCCAATTCCAACCGGCGGGTGCTCCAGTTCCGTTATCTATGATAGGTGTTAGATATAGCTGACATTGTCAACGAGAACGTTCACTCACAGGTCATGGTGAAAACATCCTTGGCGGAGCGGAAGCCATAGGTTCTGGACACGCCGATGGGGAGCCAAATGAGGCAAAGCAGGAAATCGACCATGTACAACACCACTGAGATGCGGAAAACCGCAGAGTACCATTTCGGTGGTAGGTAATTGATGGCGACGGAGCAGAGCAGCACTCCTTCAGAGACGGCCCAGATGAGGGCACGCCACTTGATGTTGTCATTGCCAACGCCTCCAGGGTAGTCAACTTCCCACACCGCCAATTGCGAGACGATGTAATTTGCGGTAGTCTGTAGGCAGTCTGTCAGGACAGCCCCTAGGCACAACAGACATTGAACTTTACCTGACAGTTTCCGGCAGCGAATGTCATCCAGGCCGTGCACGACCACCAGGCGACGACGAAACCGAAGAATCTGCTGTACTTTGGCCCAGCGCTCTCAGCGGCCCAGATGTAGATGGAACCACTGAGCGGGAGGGCCGAGCAGATTTCGGCCATGACGGCGGCAGTAATCCACATGAAAATCATGGAAATGATGTATGACGACCTTTCGAATCACGTTAGTCGGGATTCTATTGGGCAGCGATAAGGACTTACCAGATGGCGGCAGGCCCTCCCGCAAGGAGACCCAAGAATATTCCAGCCCTGTGCCTGAGTTAGCAGGGTCCTGAAGGCCTGGAGGTATGGCACTCACCGAACCCCTCCAATGAAGTTGAGAGCAACGAAGGAGGCGGAAAAGCTCTCCACGATGTTCCATGTACGGTGCAATTGCTAGCGGGATGAAGAGTGTTAGAATGATTGGCCGGCACTCTGCCCTACACCACTTCACTTACCTGCTTGTACCCAAGCTTCTCCTAATCGCCGGAAAGTGAAAAATGGTCAGTAAAATCTATCGCGGCCCCTCAAGAAGGGGCGTAAATAATATGGCGACACTGGGGGCTTCCCTACGCAGGTATGAGCGCTGATCAGGTTCTAACGGTATTCTCTCAATCCTCGCCGCTCCACGCCGACCCGTGCAAACCCGCCGCGACCACACGTCGCAAACAGGTGAGGGGAATCGACGCTTTGCAAACGAGGATACCCGTAGCCATCCAGTTTGCCACTAGAAAATGACGTTACCGAAGGTAAAGTCTCAGCAGTCCCACACCCCGCATAAGTCTGGCCCAGCATCCGCTCATGCTATTACCAGCTGCAGTTCGTCCGCGTCGATGCTCGATGCTGCCTCTACGTTGTCGTTTGTAGGCGGCATTGCGTTTGTCGCGACGTCTTGAGTCATGTTCTCGTTCTTGCGCTTGAGGGAGGAGAAGCAAAAGGAAAATTGATGCGAAATTGCGATTTATAGATACAAGTGATGTGCTTATGTAAACAGATGAGGTATGTAGTACAGCGCTTCCATGCAGAACATACACTTGTGCGAGATGAGCAATACAGCCTACTGGATGTTGAGACGCTGCGGACGATGGTGAGTATTTGTATGTGCCAGAACACACGGCGTATACATACTGGCTTGAGGGCTTTGATGAGCAACCACTCCTCGTTGGAGACATCAGCCTTGAAGGAGGTCTTGAGCACGTCGATGCTCTGCCGCGTGATATGGCTGTAAAGCTCGTCCTTGTCATCGAAATGCCTGCCGAACATCTTTGCAGACTGATAGACGGCGTGTTCGATCTTCACTGCGACACCACCACCAGCTTGTGACTTCTTCACAACCTGCATACCGCCATTGTTTAGCCGCTTAACGAACAACATGAGAAGTGAGTACCCACCTCGAAAGCCTTGTGATTGATCTCCAAAGAAGTGCTGAGGAAGAAGGCGTAAGAAAGGTTGTTGCTTTGGGAGGTAGACGTGCTTACATTTTGCCTAGATCGATTATATCCTTCTTCTGTGTCTCGGGGTCGACTTTGACAACACATATTGGCGTGCCGATGCGAAGAGTACCGTCCAGGATGTCGACGCCGAGGATGATCGGCTCACGTTTGGCGAAGCATGCAATCGTCTTGAGACGACACGGCCATACAGCCTGTGGTGCAGCGTCGCGTCGCTTCGCCTCCGTAATCTCAGCGTTGTAAGCCGTGAACGCGTCGAACAAGTGGTAGATAATATCCGCTACGTGCACGTTAGTCTTTTGGAGATAGTGAATTAACCGTAGGGTTTTCGTACCTTTGAACAACCTGATACCCATTTCCTCCGCCATCCGCTCCGCATCCCTGTCCACAGTAACATCGAAGCACAATATACAAGCAAGTTCCTTCGCCTTCTCCAACATCGTAGCCGCACGCATGATGTCCTTCTTGTGGACCGGACCGATGTTGATACCAGAGACAGGGATCTTGCTGCTTTTGAGGAAGTCGAGCAGCGCCTCCAGTGAACCTAGGGTACTGGCTTGTACGCAGACACCTCTGCCAGACTTGTCTATCGAGTTGAGCAGTGATGTGAGGTCGGACATGATCTCGTCCATCATCTCATCCTCGTCATCGTCCGGTCCAACGACCATCAACCGTGAACCAGCGATTGCCTTCTCAAGGTCAGGTGCCACGAGCTTGACTCCCAAAGCCGCTTTGACCTCCTTGTGGTGAACGTACGCGGACTGAAGAACGTGGCGCGCGTTAGTCTGGTTCAGCGATGTTGATAACTATGCCCACCTTGATACGAAGTTCCCTGAGGGGTTGTGGTGTAAGAAGTGCACGAATTTGTGTTACAATTGGCCCGTTCAAACCACACACGACGATGCGGTCGCCTTCATGAAGAATGCCGTTGGAAAGAACAACATCGATGGTAGTGCCGAGACCCTCGATGACCTTGACTTCAAGGACCGTACACTCCAGCTCGGAGAGGTACATCAACTTGTCGCTCATGCGCTGCTGAGTGAGATTGACGAGGAGCATGATCATATCCGGGACACCTTCTCCGGTAATGGCGGAGGTTGGGACGAGGGAAACGTTGCGAGCGAAGTTCTTGTTGTCGTAGTAAGGCACGGCGTTGAGACCCTGTTCAGCGAAAGCGAGCTGAGTTTTCTGTAACCGATCTTCGAATTCTCTCTGCACGGCGCGCTTCTGCTTGGCGAGTGAACTGCGGAAGTCGTTGTCGGGTGTCGCCTCCCAGCCATATAGACGATCGATCTATGGCATGATAAACACGTTTGTTTCACGACGTAGACCACGAAAACCAACCTTGTTCAAAGCGACGATGAATGGTGTCTTGCGGTCCCTGAGCAGGCGGAGGGATTCCAAAGTTTGTGGTTCGAGACCATGCTATTCGCAAAAGAGATATGTTGAGTTTTCGGCGAGGAATTATGGAAGGGACTCACCATGATATCGACAACGAGGATAGCAATGTTACACAATGAACTTCCACGACTACGCAAATTAGTGAAAGATTCGTGTCCAGGGGTATCGATGATGAGGAGACCGGGGATCTTGTACTCTTGTTTTCCATCCTATCGGCACGGTTCAATACTGCGTTGGTGAAAAAGAAAATTTAAGTCATTGTACCTTGTTCAAAACGGCGGTCTTTTGCTCAATAGCCTCCACTGGGAAGTAGGTAGCTCCGATCTGCTGCGTGATACCTCCAGCTTCGCCTTCTTGGACGTTGGTTTGACGAATCTGGCGCAATCTCATATTAGTTTTGCCAGCTATCACAAAAGCGATGTCTTACCTTGTCAAGCAACTTCGTCTTGCCAGTGTCGACGTGTCCAAGAATACAGCAAATGGGACTACGCAGATTGTCTTTGCTGCGAGCGGCGAGAGCAGCCTCGTGCGTTTTCTTGCGGCGTTCTGCAGCTTCTGCCTTCCGTTGGGCAGTCACCCGCTGAGTATGTGTCATATCGTCCGAATCTGAATCTGAGTCCGAGTCATCGTCCGAATCCGAATCGTCCGATGAGTCGTCAGATTCCTCGGAGCTGGATTCCTCCACCTCAGCCTTCTTCGCAGGCGCTGGCTTGGCGGGTGCGGACGTGCTGGCTGGAGTAGCTGCCTTGCCATTGGAAGGCGGCGCTGCAGCGGGTTTGCTCTCGGCTTTTTGTGGCGCAGGCTTGGGTTTCGAGCCGTTTTCTAGAGTAAAAATATGAAAATCAGATATAGCTACGTTAAACTGACACGTACCAGCAGGTGCCGGCTTCTCTGCTTCGTCGTCGGTGCTTTCGTCCCACGAATCCTTGACGCCAGCCGGCTTCTTCGATTCATCGTCACTGCTAGCGTCCCAGTCATCCTTGACACTCTCAGCCTTCGCAGGTACCTCGGCGGGAGTAGCTGGCCTGTCGGGTGACGCGACCCGCACGGGGGATGAATCGCGAGTGGTGGGTGTGCTCGCAGTTGTTTCAGTGGCGGCGACGGCGACCGGTCCTTTCTTCTTACGATTGCCGTAGACCACCTTCTTTGGAGCATGCCCTGTCGCTTGCTGCTGCTGTTGCTGAAGGCCCTCGATCTGAACGCCTGACGCGAGCAATGCCTTCTTGCGGAGCTCGGCGGCGCGTTGTTCCTCCTTCTGCTTCTTCGTCAAAAGGCGGCCCTCCTTTTTAGCAATCTCGCGCTTGGCCTGCCGAATGCCGTCAGGAAAGCATGCGAGGGAGAGGTGGGGCACCTCACCTTCTCCTTCTCCTTCTTCCTCTGCTTCTCTTCCTCTTTACGTTTGGCCTCCTCCTCCGCTTGCCGTTCCTCCTCCTCTATGCGCCTTCGCTCCTCCTCCTCTCGCTGCCTTGCCTCCTCCTCAATCCGCTTCTTCTCCTCCATCAACGCCTTCAAAGCGCTGATACCTCCACCCTTCTTCTTAGTAGCCGCAGGAGCGGGAACATCCTCCTCCTTCTTAGCTTTCTTTTTCTTCTTTTTCTTGTTCGATGAAGCTCCCGCCGCACCGTCTCCCTCACCCTCGTCTTCGTCGTCCTCCTTATCCGCTGGGGCAGCAGCCGGGGCAGGCGTGGGCTCTGGAGCAGGCGCAGCTGCCGCATCACCGTCTCCTCCACCGGCTTTCTTCGCAGCCGCCTGGGCCTTCTTCTTCGCCTACAGATGTATTTAGCATTACACATATGTTGGGAATGAATATGAGTTTACCTTTTCTCGCTCCTTCTTCAATTTCTCCTTCTCTTTCTTGGACAAGACCTTCGATCCCCCTTCTTCTTGTTCGTCCTCAGCTTCCGCAGCCTGTGAATCAGCCTTCTCAACAGCAGGCGGTGGCGCAGGAGTCGCTAAGCTAAATGTGAGAAGCAATAATGGTGGGTGGGAGTGGTGTACGTTACATTCCGGGGCTTCCTCCTCTGCCTCTGCGTCTTTGGCCTTGCCACCCTTCTTGCCCTTGCCCTTCTTGCCCTTCTTGTCTTTCACGGGTCCCCACTCCTCATCGGCAAGCTCCTCCGCAGTCATTTCGACGGGCTTCTTGGACGCCGCGGGCTCGGCATCCTCATCGTTCGCGTCATCTGGCGGAGTCTCCGCTCTCTTGCCCTTTTTCTTCTCCTTCTTCCCCTTCGTCGCTTTGATGACGGACTAGTTCCCGATTGTCAATTGTGAACTCCAGGATAGAATTGCAGTTGAAAGCGTACCATCAAGCCTCCAAAGTCCTCTTCCTCCTCCTCGGGAGCCGCTTCCTCTATACCGAGGGCTGCGAACGCAGAGAACGCGGGTTTCTTTTTCGGCGCAGAATCAAACTCATCGTCCGCTGCTGGTGCGTCGGCATTGTTCCCAGCTACGGAGGTACCTGCTGTCTCCCTAGCACAAATGAGATGAAGGGCTATGCACGAGCAAAGCAGGCGTTTCGTACCAGAAATCGTCGTCGTCCTGCTTCTTGCCTTTCTTGCCCTTGTTTTTGGGTGCCATTTCTCGTTAGATGGCGGTAGATGTGGAATAATCCGTCAAAGGAACGGCGGTCGTCGTAGACGTAGACTGCAGAGCAGCGCGATGGGTAAGTAATCAAAAGTGTATGCGCTCGCGCTTCATGCCGAAATCGGCATCACTTTGACACGGGCCGCCGGCGCTAACAGCTAATTACTCCTCGACCTCGACGGTCGCGACTCGCGAACACATCCAACGCGCTTCTCAGCTCTACAGATAAACACACGGCAGGATGGGCTTATTGACAATTATTCGAAAGAACAGACAAAAAGAGAAGGAAATGCGTATCTTGTTCCTGTGAGCAGGAAGCCATCGCGGTCAGTCCCATCTCTAATGATTTCAGAGGGCTTGATAATGCGGGGAAGACTACGATCCTGAAGAAGCTGAACAACGAAAACATCTCCGAAGTCAGTCCAACGCTTGGATTCAATATCAAAACCTTCATGCACAGAAAGTCCGTACATTGATATTGTGCTCGGAATTGGGCATCCTCACGGGTATCTGTAGGTACACTTTGAACGTTTGTAAGTTACTGCACGTACCTCCGAATCGTGTACAAAGTCTCATTGAGCTTGAAGGGGACGTGGGCGGGCAGCGTACCTTACGGCCGTATTGGCGAAACTACTTTGAGCAAACAGACGCGATCGTCTGGGTCGTGGACTCGGTCGACCGCATGCGAATGCAAGACTGCAGAGCGGAACTGCACAGTCTCCTCCTTGAAGATGTGCGCGTCATGTTGCTGTTATCTGTGCGACGACTATCTAACGAACGCGCGTTTAGAGGCTCGCAGGAGCATCGCTCCTCATTTTCGCCAACAAGCAAGACATACAGGGTTCAATGTCCTTTGCGGAGATCCGAGACGTGCGTGCCAAGAAATCGGGCTACTTCCGCTCACTGACGAACATAATAGGCATTGGAGCTGCTGTCTATCAAGTCGCATCAGTGGACGATCCTACCTTGCAGTGCTGTCACGGGCCGAAACCTCGTGGAAGGGTTGGACTGGGTCGTAGACGATGTTGCGAACCGGATATACTACAGCACCGCCAGCGCCGTAGACATTGGCCCCGACACGCTATCATCGTGATTTATGAACAAACCGTATTCTCTTCGGCTCCCTAGCTCTAGTACGTATTTCCGCCGCTGCGTCCAGACTGAGCACGACCCATACATAACTCTCCATCTACAGATAGTGTTTCATGTCTGGCCTTCCCGAACCACCTACCCTGTGACTATAAAATTCCGTTACCCGATTGTCTTTACCACAACTGTCAGGCAACATCCGAGTCGCTTTCCGAGTTTTACCCAACTGGGGGCACCCACGACACGCCTATCATCCGTTTATCAGTCAACCTGGGACTTTGAACCCACAAGAAGCTCATGCATCCTAGTTCTCAACCCCTCGCGTGGGTCGCAGCCATGTCATGCGGGAGTTTCCCTTCGGCTTCACACTCGTTTTACTGTGATGGCGATATTTTGGTCCCGTCTGGCTGTGATTAGGATCTCGGCCCGCGTAGAATCGCTCCACCATAGCGAAAGCAGTTACTTCCCTTCAGTGCACTGGTGGCCGCGACGTCGCAGTGACGAATTGAGCTGTTGATTAAGTTATAGGAGTATTGAAAATCAGCACGGAGGGTCAGTACGCAAGACGAATTCCCCTGGGCACGCGGGCCAAGGGAAGACCGTTCTGGGGCCGTTTCTCCCGGGCAAACTTCTACTGGACATCGGGACGTCTCGTGCGAGGCCTCGAGAACTTCCCGTTTGATTATGAAATAGACAGTCTCCCTGCATTCAGTCAGCTAGGGTCGGGGTGTTCGGTTCGCAGGCGCGTGGCCGAGTACAGTTGCCCGCAAATGAGCTCCAAATACATTGAACATCTTAACGTTCGCGGGAGAACCTCGCTCCCAAAACGGCTGAGACAAAAATGCTGGAGGGATAGATGTTATGTAATTATAACCCGCTCGGAGGCTGTTATGTCGTGGCGTTAGGCGATTTAAGATTGTTAGAGGAAGACGAACCGTGGCCTCATGGCTGTGGACCATCAAGAAGGTGCATCGCGAGATGTGAATGTGGAAGAACATATCAATTAGGGGACTGTAGTGTACTACAAATACATCTATTCTAAACGTCTTCGGAACAACGGGGTGACGACGGCAGCAGAAAGGGGTGCACTGCAACCCTTCTAGGGACCACAATTCAGACGGGGATGACGGGCAGATCGTTCTGGTTGGGGATATCAGTACCAGCAAGACTAGTAGGGCCAGCGGAGACGTACCGCGCGAATAAACGTGAGCATATGACAAGTGATGTAGCCACCTGTGAAGCCCTCCGCAGCGTAGACGAAGAGATATTCCCACTTGCGCTTGAAGACGGCGTATTCCACCGGGTCTAGCAGGGCCGGGTGCGTAGCGGAGATGACCTCCTGCCGGAGATTCTCGTTCAGCCGTCTGCCCCATGTGCGCAACGTTCGCGGGTAGTCTGTTAACAGATTTGGTTGAGTATCAAGGGCCGCAAGGCGGAAAACATGTGTTTCACGTACGCGCTGCGTGGTTCTCGACACCTTCTAGAGTGAACCTGCCGGCAGAGGCGGAGTTCGCTGCTTGAATCAATGCAGTGGCGGATGGCAGACATGAATTCGGCCACATGTATTTCCGCATGAAGTCCTCCGCCCTTTTAGAAGCGATGTCAGTTCATGAGAATAATTCGTCTTAGAGATAGCGCGTACTGGTATCCACTGTACCGCGACTCTGGGAACGTCGAAGAGCTTACGACAACGGTCGCATTGTTCGGCTTCAAAGCAAAGTCGACCAATTTGAAGTATTGATGGTAGTGCTTCAGAAAGTCCGTTAACGTTGAGGGGCGATCATAGAGCCGATTAAGCTTACCTGAGAGCCGACGTGTTCGAGCATCTCAATGCTCACGAAGGCGTCGAAAGCATGCTCGAATTCGGCTGGAATGTCCCGATAGTCCATCAAGTGAACTCGTACACGGCCCTCTAGACCGGCGATCCTGACCCGCTCTTCTGCGAGAGCTTTCTGTTCGACCGATAAAGTCAAAGTGTCGACTTCACAGCCGTAGGTGCGGGCAGCCTAGACGAGAAGATCAGCGGGGTTCTCACCATTGGATTACGCTCACATACCTCGATGGCTAGCCCGCCCCAGCCCGACCCAAACTCCAGTACGCGATGTCCGGGACGGACCCGCGCTTTGTTCAGTACGTGTCGAATTTTTCTGAGCTGCGCCGCCTCGAGGTCCCCGGGAGTTGGGCCGGCAATGATGTCACCGTCGACGCCGCCTTCCCCGGGTCCCCACAGGGCGCACGAATACATCATCTCCTGACTGAGAAAGGCCTACACGGTAGCGTAAACGGAACCGTCGCGCGTTGCAGATCTGGTGAGACAAACATACCCGGAATAGGTCGTTAGATTGATCGTAGCTCGCGATGGCATTCAATCGAGCCTGCGAACGGGTTTGGCCAAAGAAGGCGTTTGACATGCTCGAAAGCATGGAATGAAGGCGGCCTAGCCCGGATGACATGGAAGACATCGTGGACTGGTTATCGAGCCACAGCTGCGAATGAGCTTGAGCTTAGCGTTCAATGGACAGAATCGGAAGCACCGTACCTTCATTACACCCTGTAGGTCTTCTGTCTGCACTTCGCCAGTCATGTACGCTTCGCTGACTGCAGCCGCAGCTAGAGTTAGTGATTGTAAGTAGACCCGGGATCAAACTACTTACAACCCAAGTCACCGGTACTGGGAGCGTATGAGTGATGACAGCTGTCTGACAGCCCAAGACACTCACACGAAGACTCGCATCCAAAAGTTGTCGTTTAGGACACGGAGATGAACAGTGCGCGGATGCTTTTCCATTTGGTGTGAACCAAACTCTTCTGCACCATCGCGATCTTCGATACAAAGACGGCCATTCTGAATGGCCTGTCGAAGGAATGCATGAAGGGAAGAGCGTGCTATGATTGTGTCAGCGTCCGTACGGTATGTGGAAATATTATAACACGCTCACCGAATGATGTGGTCCATGAGCGTAGAGATGGGACAGTGATAGTGAGATATGAGCTCAGAGTCTTTGCCTGGCAGCTCGACTCTGGCAGAGAGAATACGACAGAGGATGTCATTTTTGGAGACGTGTTGTGGGGACGAGGAGGAAGTCGGGCTGTAGACGAGGAGGAAGGTGGGCATACTTATACACTTCGAATATAAAGCACGCGCAGGTGCATCAAAGAAACACGATCGTGTAGCACCTAGGGTTTGACTTGGTCAGGAGCGAGGCCGCAGCCACCACTCTGAGCCCCAATGAAATGCGCACCGCATGTGTACGGCGGGCAGTCGAGTTCGAATCAGACGAAGCGACGAAGCGACGTCAACTTCGTTTCTCATGCGGGATGTTACGGTTGGTAGAGAGGTCAGCATGAGGCCATTGAGCGACGCTACACAAGTGCCGTGGCAAACGAAGGCGCGTGTTCTTCGTTCGGAGTCTATTCTAGGGGTTATCGTCTACCAGGCAACTTAGAACCAGAGCTCATCATCGCAGAGCGCACGTCCGCTGATGCTGTGAGTGTGTGGGTTTGACTTGAGTACACGGATAGAGGATCTTCGTTGAAGCCGAGCGCGTATTCCCAAAGACTTGAGTTTGGGCACTCTTCCGCCAGTACCGCCATAGGCTGGGCTTTGCGTAAGGTTGCGGACAGCAGCTATTTACGTTAAAAATCTAAACATTAATGAAGAACAGAGATCGGGATGCAGAGTAAGATCTCGTCAGCGATAGCGTGCATCAGCAGAGAATGTGTGGGCATACGATTGAGTAAATATGAAGCGGGGCAACCGCCAGTCCTCGTTACGATAGCCCGGAACGCTACCGAGAGGATGGATGTCGGGAAAAGCCCATGACTTTGCCTGTCGCCGCCGACTGCGAGATGAGGACGGGAGTTCCCGGGGTCCTGTTGATAAGTTGGAGCCACGTGCTTGCATGCCGTTTATGAGAGGTTTCCCTTTGTGGCGTTTCGTCTTCCAATTGTGCAACTCAGGGTTGGCCTTGCCCGGCAGCCTTGAACCACCGACCCCATCCACGAACTTTCGATATGCGGTAAACGCTGTGTCTTACGGCGAGTGCCCACTATTGCCATCCAAAGTTCCCACAAGACAACACTACGACGAAAGCACGTGGGGTTTGGTTTCTGCCTCCCACTTCGAAAGGTGCGTGAAGGTCATGATGCTACAGACACCGTCGCCACTCAGTTCTTCCAGAACCGCGAGTTACCTCATTCGTTGCCCCACCGTGTCCAGCCTGAGATCTGACTCGGCTATACCCGGGTCGGTTGTAGATGGGGGTTCCCCGAGTGTATGTGAATCCGTTGAATAGCCCAGCAGACCTTCACTCGAGAGATCAACGCAACGTCACACCACATGAAGCCGCAGAAGCATCGTGCTATGTAAGCTTGGTATCCTTCCAGATCGTGTAATCAAACTATTCTAGCAACGCAAGGCGACGCAGCCGACGTTGGCCCTCGACATCAGTCCGTCTTCTGGCCCGGGCGCAATATTCCTGCCATTGAGCGACTACCCACCCTCACGAAATCACCGAGCGTGAGTCAGCGCGTACGTCTACGCCTACTCCGAGCACTCAGGCCAACAGTTCATTCAGTGCCTGAACAGTTTCTGTACGGACCGTGCCGAATAATCACATATATTGGTAGGTTCATCATACATTGAAGGTTTATTCGATAAATTCGCGTTTATCGACACACAGTGACACCTTCCTGAATCCATCAGGGTAAGAACTTGTGGAGCTGCCGTTAACCTTCACAAACCCCGTTTTGCAGTCCAATGATCAGCTCATCGCTAATTCAGGTGCACATCGCGGATCAATGTGACCTACACGCGACTCTCACGAGGAAGGTGTCCTCGTGCTGACCATATTCAACGTTCAAAGTTGCCACCATTCACACGACAGGGAGCACCCCGTAAGGCTGTTTTCGAATTGGTAGAGTCTGGCCTCCGAGTTCCATGTCGCTGACCACTGTGGTTGTGACCCCCTAGGCCGGCACTGACGGAATCGTCTGTCACACGTCCGTTGCGGGCATTGGCCTTGCCTGGGATGATGCGGGAACGGATCACTCTTGTTTCTACCCTGCTGTGGGATAATTCCTGCCGCTGCGCCTCTCCCAGCTGTGCCTGAGAGCGAAGAGCGATCCTGCTCGCTAGTGGCGTTTGGTGTGGATCCCACCGGGAAGCACGAACACTAGCCGACAGTTCTCCTGGGTAGCGATATCCCGCTTCGATCAGGTCCGGTTGCCTGGCGGTTACGGTGTACGATGGACATGCGTCCTTCAAGCTTTAGACTGCCATATTTCCCATCCGACTGCTCCTTGGTGTGTTCAATGACCACTTGGGGCCAGAGCGGGCTCGTCATCTAATACAATACGCCTATCAAATCTGAAATATCGAGGAATCTGCCGTATCGCGTCAGATCCCACTCGGACTCTGTACGATCAGTAGTAGTGCATGACTGTATTTCTGCGGTTGTCCACGACGGTCCAGAATCAGAGAGTCTGTAATGGCCACGCCGGGTCATGAGGCCGAAGTCGAGCCCACTGGAGATGAATGCAACCCCAGCAAACCGACACATGGCGTCCCACGATCCATGACTGCAATGCTTACGACTCGCTCGCTTGCGCGCTCTCAGCTCCCGCAGGCCGCCTTGTACGTCAAGCCGTCAATGAGACTCAGGCCGGCATGCGGGCAGAAGGTTCGACCTTGTGGTCCTGCGGATAGAGCCTGTCGCTGTCATGCCGGAACCCCTTCGGCGGCACACCGTGGTCTGAACTTACCAGTCGCGAGTTTGGAGACTGATACAGCTCTCCGTCGGCCCGTCCGTCGACGGAGAAGGTACCTATATCCGCTCTGCGAAATCCGCAGAAAGCCTTACGGAAGGCTTTCTCCCGACGGTGAAAGAACGTTTTCGAGAACAGGAAGGGTGGGCGAAAATAGTAAGGAAATGTACGGATTCAGTGGTCGAGGCAAGGTCCAGAATAATCCTCACTCGTCCCGCAGCAAGCGCTTCACCACGCCCTCGTTATGTCGCCACACTCCCTCCTTGTATTCCCTCACGCTCGCCCTATCCCGAACCCACCCCATGCGCAGCATCTCGTGCACGCCGTCCACCAGACCCTTCAGCTGTGCCACGGACCCCCCGGTGCTATCGTCGTTTTCCAAGAAAAAGCTGGCGCTGCCGGTCCTGAGCGCCTTGAGGGCTTGCACTTCTCGCATCGCAGATGGCCGCGTTACCACCACACGGTCGTCGTCGATGTACTGGTAGGCTTTGCGCATGCGACGCGTCGCCAGAATGGGGACCTGGGCCGTCGCGTGGCGTGAGCATACAGTGGTCGACCGCCAAGCTAGCTTTCATACGATACATACGTCTAATTCCACAGCAAGGGCCACCGTCGAGCTTGCTTGGTCCTCGAAGTCTGATCGATCGCGTGATTAGAGGGGGCAATATCGTGCAACAGTGAACTTACAGCCAAAGTCCGCAAAAGCCGGTACGACGATGTCCATCCCTGCAACGAGCCTATAGAAATCCGCGTAGTCAAGCCCTTGGTAGACAGTGACCATGTATGCCAACTCGTCGGGGATGTCGAGGTGCCCAGAGCCCACCAACGCTAGTTCGAATGGTGACCCCCCGGATTGATGGTCGGGCACGAATGATCGGCGAGTTCCCAGCGGGTGGTATCCCCAAGCGGCGGGATCATCTGAAACGGGGATGAGCGGGAAAGCACTGTGAGGCGGAAAACACTCACCGTGCAACGACTGGATCATATCGGCGAAAAACCGATGATAGTCGCGCCTTGAGGTGCTGAACGAACCTTGAATGGCAGCTTTGGAGAGCACTCTATCAGGTTGCTTCGTGGGAAGGTTCGGGATATCTAGTACAGGCAAATGCGTGTCGACACGGACGTGTTCGTAGCCTGCGGTGAACAGCTGTTGCTCGGGGCTCTCCGCATACGCGTCGAACATGTGCCGAAACGCTTCCTTGACACTGGGCGCATCGTTAGTGCGATACATTGCTCGGCGGAGGGGAGCTTACTGTTCTCCCAACGGGAGGAGTCTGATGGCACCGCGGCGGGACCACTCCGAAATTTGTGGCTGCCATCCCCCGTCCTTGACATTGTGTACGACACAGACGAGCTGAAATTTCTCCTCTTCTGAACGAGCGTCCCATTCTCGGAGCAGAGCATCCTGGACGCGGCTCAGGCTGAAGCGCCGTTCAGCCGACGGGGATGCGAACGAAAAGGATTGAACGTACTCGAATTCGCAGGTACCCAAAAAGACAGTATCAACCACTCCATTGGTATGGTCAGTGATGTATGACAGTAATTGTTCGGGGTCGCGGATTTGTCCGTGGTAGAGGCCCAGATCGTTGACGATTTTCTGAAACCCGTAGAAGAAAGGCGGAGCAAATACCTGGATGACTGAGCCAGGTGTATTGGCCAATACCCTTTCTAGGGTCCAGGCAATAGTCATGTAGACATCGAAATGGTAGCCGAAAAAGGATGCGATGACGATGTTGCGTCTCTTCGGGGAATACGCAGAGTTTTCGGTCTCCTCCGGTATGTCGATCGTTGTTTCCAAGCTAGGAGACGGACCTAATTCGCAAGCGTGTGTGGATGGTGCTTGAGGCGAAATGAGAGACATCCTGCTCCATCCCGGGTGCTGACTCAGGGCCGCGATGGTCAAGAGAAGTAGCAACGTTGCGCAACCCCAGCTCAGAGCTCGGCGAGAAGCGAGCAGCATGTTCTATTGGTTATGATCGGTGGTCAGGACTCGAGTAACTTTCAGGGTGGGCAGACATACAGAGGATTGAAACGACGGTGGGTGGGGAAGCCAGTTGGCCGAGATGAAGGAGGGGAGGGGGACGAGGCGGTCTAGTTCAAGACGGCCTGGGAGCTATTGATACGGAGAGTCCACTCCGCTTGACAGCGCTGAATTCAGAGACAATCCGGTCAAACTCCCGCCCAACATTCTGAGCAATCAGGCTGTGCAAACTTAGTGGTGACAGGCGAAGTGTGAGTATGCACCAAGACCGCATCAACTCTATCCGCTACGTCTCACGTAGTGTAGTAGCTGCTCCAGTCTACTCTCGACTCTGCCACTGCATTGGCTTGCAGCTGCTGAGAGTAGCCTTGAGCATTTCGGCTATCGCGGTAAACAGGCGTAATGTGTACTGGTTCGAGGTGGGCGGGACAGAGTCCTCCAAGACGCTGTCTCTCGTTAGAAAGGGCTTCTGCTAGATAGAAGTCATTACGTCGTGTTACCACCATCAAATTAGCACGCCGTACCTGACGGAAGGCGGTATCGTCATGAACGTTGTCGGCGCATGAACATTTGTGCCACCTCATCACCGTGCAATGCACGACGTCGTATGGATCGTTGGGTGATGCTTGTGTGATGGCAAGGATTCATCATGTCTAGGGTTGGTTCAGGGTCAAGTCGAGATTTTCATAGAAAAACGCAGGATTTCAAAAAATATACTTCTGACTAGCGGCTCGCCAGCGAGTACGTATCTAAACGCACGTCTAGCTGGCATCCTCAGCGCCCCGCTGGGCTGTGGCGCGTAAAGTTCATGGCAGCGCGGCCGAAGCTCAGCGTTGAAGGGAATTTCTCAGTTTTGGGTGGGTAACGGCAGTTCCTTTGTAATGGTCATGACGTTCGTCAATGGAGTGGTCACGGTCTAGATGGTTTATCTACTCACTTCGCTATCGAACTGCACTGGGCATGCGCGTCGAGCTATCAGTGGAGCTACACAATTGTTAGGTCGCAACATTCCTTCATCGAATTTTGCCACGTTCCACGGATGCTCGTTGATAGACTGCTTGAAGCATCGAACTGAAGACGGTAGCATTTAAACACGTGCTATCGAAGTGTCTAGAAACCTGGAATCTTACTTAAGTCAGTAAACAGCCGTGAGTCTAACTGGAGGTAGATAAAAAGCAACATACCCCGCCATATATGAATTCAATGACCTTCGCCCGAATTACGCTGCGGCGAAGTGTGATGGTGACGAATAGAAAGACGCGACGCAGCTAGACGCCGGTGTAGCGAACCAGCCGGCGTCTACGCGCGTCGGGCACCAAATTTGGGCGGATACTCGTGCTGCTGCACCTTGTGTTCCTCGCCTTGCTTGACCTTCCTCCTTCATCTCCGCAAGGACCTCTACAGCCCTGCTTTGGAGATACCACTCGTTTGCGCACGAAGGTTAGGCGATGGCTGAGCACGGAGATGGCAACATCAAGGTCGTTGTGCGATGCAGACCGCTCAATTCACGCGGTGTGTTGCGTCCCTCCCCGCGTTTTCAACCTCGGGCTCATTGCCTCGGCACACAGAAATTGCTCGCGGAGCGAAATGTCTCGTCCGCATGGAGGGCAACCAAACCATTCTGGATCCCCCAGAGGCGGGCGGCGCGCAGGCCCGTGCAACTGAGCGCAAGCTCATGACCTTTACCTTCGACAAGAGTTATTGGTCAGCTGGAGCAAGAGACGAACCGAACTACTGTTCTCAGCAGACGTTGTACGACGACCTCGGGAAGGAACTTCTAGACCACGGTTTTGCAGGGTTCAACGCGTGTATCTTAGCTTGTGCGTCTTGACCTCGTCTTCAAATGGCATGCACTGACCGTCTCTCCAGATGGACAGACGGGTACGCAATCTGACGACTGCAAGTAGTGTGATACTGATGTTGAAGCGCGTCAGGTTCTGGGAAATCTTATAGGTGAGCTTACTCGCGTACGGCCAAGGAACTTTGCTGACCACCATCCTAGCATGATGGGATGTGCGTATCATGACTTCTCTCTTCAGAGTCCAAGTTGAGATCATTTCGATATCTCAGATGGCGCGGACAAGGGCATCATCCCCTTGACATGTTTGGAGTTATTCACTAGAGTTCAGGATAAGAAAGCCGCGGATCCTAATATAAACTTCACCGTAGAAGTTTCGTACATCGAGGTATGCGGTGTGTTCTACGTTATGCGTATTACTTACGCTTCCTTTGTCTTGTTAGATCTATAATGAGAAAGTTCGAGACCTCCTCAACCCAAAGAACACGGGAAACCTCCGTGTTCGTGAACATCCAAGTTTGGGACCATATGTGGAGGACCTGTCGAAACTCATGGTTAATAGCTACGACGAGATGATGACACTCATGGACGAAGGTAACAAGGCTCGAACGGTTGCCGCCACAAACATGAACGAAACGTATGTCTGCTACTTGTATGCGCGTCGTTGGCCCTAATTCTCTGTATAGGTCGTCTCGGTCCCATGCCGTCTTTACTCTGCTTTTAACTATGAAGCGTCACGACGTAGACACGAATCTCGATACCGAGAAAGTCTCTCGAATCAGGTGAGTTCTGGAGGCTCCTTCGCAACCCGTATACTCATTCAGTCTACCAGTCTCGTCGATCTGGCTGGTTCGGAACGAGCAAACTCAACTGGAGCGACAGGACAGCGGCTCAAGGAGGGCGCAAACATCAACAAGTCCTTGACTACGCTCGGTAAAGTCATTGCAGCCCTCGCCACCGCCAGTCAAAGCGAAGGAAAGAAGGGCAAGAAGGGCAAAGCCGATGAATTCGTCCCGTACCGTGATTCGGTCTTGACATGGTTGCTCAAGGACAGTTTGGGAGGTAACTCGAAGACCGCCATGATTGCTGCGATTTCGCCTGCGGATCTGCAGTATGAGGAGACCCTGAGTACGCTTCGATATGCCGACCAAGCAAAGAAGATCAAGAACAAGGCGGTTATTAACGAAGACCCTAACGCCAAGCTTGTACGAGAACTCAAAGAAGAGTTGGAGATGCTCCGAGGTGCGTGGGCTACCGACTCGGCCGCTTGTAGAGATGTTGATTTGTTTCAATCACAGCCAGAGTTTCTGGCTCGAGTAGCGAAGCCGTATACGACCCCAAGATTCCTGCCGCCCAACAGAAGGTCACGTACCAGGCCAAGGATGGCACGTTGAAGACAGTCACCAAAGCCGAACTTCAAGAACAGCTAGAAACGAGCGAGAAACTCATGGAAAGTCTGAATGAGACATGGGAGGAGAAGATGCAGAGGACCCAACAAGTTCAGAAAGAACGAGAGAAAGCGCTGGAGGAGTTGGGTATCTCCGTTGAGCGAGATAATGTTGGCGTGCACACTCCGAAACGGGTATGTAGTTCATTTGTCTCGGCAGTGACTTTACTGACGTTGATGTCTCGCGTCCTTCCAGATGCCCCATCTAGTCAACTTGGTAAGTCAATGTCAACTTCCTGTCGTCGTTTCTCAACTGACATTCGCACCCTAGAACGAAGGTTCGCCATTGAACTTGCCCTACTAATAGCACGAACTGAACATGGACTCAGATCCGCTTATGAGCGAGTGTTTGATCTACCAGCTTAAGCTTGGTCAGACAATGGTGTGTTTCGAAAGAGTGTCGATTTGACCACCCGTGCTCACTGAGGTCGGCAGGTCGGTCGTCTTGATAGCGAGAAGCCGGCAGCTATTCGGCTCAGTGGTGAAAGTATCAACGAAGACCACTGTTACTTCGACAACAACGACGGGAAGGTCACTCTTCACGCTGTTGGAGATGCTGTCACGGTAAGTCGAATATATCTTGCTTCGCCGGCGCAGCCACTGATCATACTCCGAAGTTCCTCAACGGAAGACAGATCACTTCTGGCCAGGTAAGGGATAGACTTCTCGTTCCTTCGATGCTAGCTGACAATCCATGACCAGCCTTACAAGCTTCGGTCTGGCTTCCGTATCATCATGGGTAATGAATTTCGTTGATTCAGCTCCTTCGATGCCTTGCTAATTATCTCGCAGGCGAACATCATGTCTTTCGATTCAACAACCCCGAGGAAGTCCGCAAACAGCGAGACCGAGCTATGGCCCGATCGAACCTAAGCATCAGCATTACTCCCGGAGAGCTACAGCTCGACGAGAACGGTACCGCCCTCACACGACCTGACTCGCCGTCGTCCGTTGATCTCGCAGACGTCGACTGGAACTTCGCAAAGCGTGAAGCGGCGTTCGCGCGCCTAGGCCTCGACCCCGCTTTGGACAATCTTCCAGACGAGGAGCTGAACAAACTCTTCGAGAAGATCACTCGGGTCAAGGCGCTGCGTAGCGTAGGACCTCGTCCCGAAAGCAGTCTCAGCCAGGCCGACGACGTCTGGAGCGAGAATGGAAGGCCCATGTCTAGTGACATCTTGACGGATGATACCAGTATGGATGCCATGACCAGTCACGACAGTCCCGAGATGGCTGGATCACTGAAGGAAGTCCAGACGCAGCTGGAGACGCAGCGTATGGAGTTCGAGCAACGACTACAGTCGATCACGGAGTCCAATGAAGCGGACGATCTCAAGGCAGAGAAGCAACAGATGGAGCACCAGCTCAAGTTGGTCCAGCAACACATGAAGCGTTTATTGGATGCACGCGCACGAGGGGAAACAGATGTCGACGCTGTGCCCTTCGAGCCCACTATCTATACTGCTAAACAGCTCCGACTCATTCGGAAAGTGTTAGACAAGTGGAGAGCACACCGGTCGTTCTCGATGTCCGAAGTAGTCCTCTCGAATGCCGTTCATATCAAGGAGGCAAACATCATCAGGTGCGTTCTCCTCGATTTTCAGAGAAGGTGCACACCGCTCATATCTTGTTTAGCAAGGAGTTGGGGAAGGATGTTCTGTACAACTTCAGCGTCGCATCTGGCGGCAGCCTAGCTGCTCCCGCGTCTGCCATCGACACCATTGCCGGGTTGGACCAATTCGGCGACGTCACCGACCCAGTACTCGCCTCCGCCACTCAACCTTCAGTCGCGGTCAAAGTTCTCGATAAACGACATTCGGCCATCTACCTTTGGTCTTTGGATCGCCTTCAGCAGCAGCTACAAAGAATGCGAAATCTGACGACCTTTATCGACCGACCTTCATACTCGCAGCATTTCTCAACCGAGGAGTGCTTCTACGACTCGCCTCCTCCGGAGTACTCCTTCGTCGGCAATTCCTTAATATCTCTCGCCCCCCTTTCGCGACGGCTATCTTCGACATCCATCGTACCCATCTTCTGTCGCTATACCTCCGAAGCCATTGGTTCATGTCGAATTGAGGTCAAGATTGTGAACGTTGTCTTGCCCCCCAAACACGCTAGTTCCTCAAGTACATCTACACGGGCGTCGTCACCCGTGCCCGGAACTGTTCCGCCGGGGAGTAAGCTTAGCTTCTTCCTTACAGTGGACACGGTGAAGGGACTCTCCTCCCTCGATTTCTCCGCAGTCCACTTGCAAGTGCGCCTCTCGTCCTTCATGGGTCCATCAGTCACCGCCGAGGAAGTCTACCCATCCACAGCCATTGATCTCGATACCGGTGCCTCTTTGTCAGATCTCAAGTTCCGCCGGAGTTTCTCTATTGTTGCCTCTGCTAGGGTCTTGACGTACTTGCGTCAGGGCTATGCTCCAGTGGAATTCTTCGCTCGCCTGCGACCCTCGTATCTCGAGCGTATGGAGCGTTGGGACGAAATGCGTGATCAACGCATGCCGCCCCGGATAGTGCCCTCACCCGATAGTCGACCCGCTTCATTACCACCTATGCGCCGGTGCGAGACCGAGTTTGTCACCGAACAAGTGCACGACGTCGTCGCATGGTTGCAAGTGTGCGAATTGGCCCCCGATGGCACGTACACACCAGTGCCCGTAGTCTCGACTGGGCCCGTAGATCCAGGGTGTTTCTCTCTGCATCAGGGTCTTCAACGCCGAGTCGTTCTTTCGTTACATTCCAATTCAGGTCGCCAATTCCCTTGGACAGACGTCACACGGATACGCATGGGCAATGTCCGCCTCCTCGACGACAAGGGTCGTATACACGAGCCGAACTCCAAAGCCCTCATCACCTTGCCCCTTCTCCAGGACCAAGTGGTGGACTTCAACTCGGACGGTACTGGCAGCTTAACAGCTAACGCGCTCTGGGATTCAAGCGTTCACGACTCGATACTCCTCAACAGAGTTACAGCTGCGAACCAGAGAGTCCTGCTCCAGTTGTCGTGGGCAGTTGCCGTCGAGACATGCGCGGACCCCGTACAGTTCTCAATGGACACTGCGGTTACCATCCAGACTCGGGATGCCCGAGCACCTTCGCGCATATTCAATCTGCTCGGGTCAACTAAGGTTCTCCCCAAGAGCTCGACTGTGTTTACCGTGCGACTGTCTCCGCCTATGACGCGGTCCGCCAAAGATCTATGGCGACTCGATACCGCCGAGAAATACGTCCGGGGCGAGGAGACCCTCGGATCGTGGAAACCAAGGGGCATCTCTGTCGTGGAAGATTACACGAAACTGGTGACCATGGAACGACGCGCAGCAGACGTACAGGCCATCAGAATAATATTGGCCGCGTCACCTCCGCGTCCCACCCAAGCCGGAGCGGCGATCTGGGGTGCAGAAGAGCTGTTGCAGAAGGCTGTGGGACTATGGCAGAAGAAATTCGGGCACAAAGGCGAGGTATGATTTCCGAACTCTGATAACAGCGTCTTTCCGTTCTGATAATTGTAATTCACCACAGATCGTTCTCAGCCAGGAGCCGGCAGACCCTGAGGTGTCCAGCGTGGCATCTGCGAGCCGGGCACCCAGCGTGCAGTCCATGGAGTCGCTCAAACTTAATTCGCAGACCAAGATCATACCTCGGAAGTACGTTGCGTCCTGATCAGTCGTTAGAATTACGCTCATGATTGAGTGTGCAGCGACGCGCCCACCAAGAAGGGGCACCTCATGGTCATGGTGGACGCAAATGAAAATGCGTGGGAACGGCGGTGGTTTGTTCTTCGGAGGTACGTTTCCCGGCATACTATAATGGGTTGAGTGCGGATGATAAAGACGTAACACAGGCCGTACCTGCACATGTACAAGCACTCGAACGAGCTGGAGGAGGTCGCTGTCGTCAATCTCATCGGGGTAAATATGGAGAGGAATCCAGAGATGGAGTCACTTCTTGGGGTACGTCGGTCGAGTCCTGCAGCATCGAACACATCTTCTGACACTGGTCTTCTATAGAAACGCTTCACATTCACCCTCTTCACTTCCTCCAACTCCTACGCCCTGTCCGCACCAAGTCAGAAGGAACTCGACTCATGGACCTCTAAACTAGACCCGACGAGGTTTGTTTCCTGATTATCCTGGATTCTGCATCACCCGGATTCATGTTCCCCCGCAATACCCAACCTAACGCATATCCCTTTATTCCTATCATCGTCGGTGTTTTTGCTCTGCTGTTCTTCTGTTGTTGGAATTGTAAGTTCGCCCCTGCCCGTTAATCACGCCCCGTGCGCGGCGCCGTAGCTGTGCATGTCCTCCCATCGCTCCTTTTCACGACCGTTACGACGCTATTTAGGCATAGATCTCTGACACATAACGTACAATATATAGCCATGAAATGTATTTTGGTTACATGACTTGAGACGGGGTGATGCGTGTGCCGTGGATGTTGTACAGATTATGCATTGACTGTGCGGACACGAAAAATATATGGCCCTGACGATCCGATGGCGAGTAGGAAACGTAATAAATCGGAACAAAATGGTAGCTCATAGGAGATCGAAATCGTCCAACTAGAAACAAATGAGCAGCTGTGAAGGGCGGGCACCTCTTAAGACTGACCTCGTCGTTGTAACGCATAATTGTCCGCTTGAGTTTTGATGTGTCCACCCATGTAACGAAATCTTCCATATGTCTATCACGATGTCAACCCCAGGGACAAGACTTTTCTCCGCAATACGCGACGTACCTTGTTACGAGGAACGCGGGGTCTGTAATAGTGTCGGGGCCAACCCGCACATGTCCCTGCTCGATGAATTTCACGGCCTGCCATCTACCTCAGCACCATCTTCATCCAAACGTGATGCAAACAAAACGACTCACAGCACTGACGGTCTCTGCCATCTTCGACGTGCACATGATGACCGCTAACCGCCGCCTGCAGAACGCGGAGACCGTGAGCTTGTTCTCGACATCGCTGAGCTTTGCATTGGAGTTTAGAACGCCCATGTCATAGAGCTTGGCGAGCACTTGGGCCTCCATTTTTGAACGGAAGGGGTCTTGGGCAGGGAGGAGGGATATTCGGTGTGCGAACGACCGCAGGGAGCCACAGAGTTTGTTGTATCTATCGGCATATTGTATCAGTAAGATGCGGAAGGATGAGCAGTTTTGAAACGCACTTGTGGTAGTCCTCTCTGTCCTGTACGTGATACCTCCTCATAACCTTGATTTCTCGCAGGTTTGCATCTTGTTTCCACTATTCTTTCGTTAGACTTGGAAAGCCCAGGAGCGAGACGAGACGTACGTTGAGGAAATCTACTTTCTTGAGTAGTTTCTGCTCATGATACTTGAATTGTCGGACCATGACTACTGCGGGTGGATGGGAGCGAAGGGAGGAAGTGGAAAGCGTAGAGAACAAGCTCGAGCTTGCCTGAGCAAGTTTACGAGCAGATCGGGATCAACGGACCTCGATCGCCACACGTGGCTAGGACGCCGTAGCTCTCATAAGCGCGCGTCAGATTCAGAACACTGGCAGCGCGATATGCGCTATGTTCGAAAATTACTTGACAAGGTATACAATACATCCAAAGAAGCAGAAATATGGGAGAAGAAATTATACCCACAGAAAACACTATTATGCTGCGTTCGCGTCGTACTCGTCATCTTCGTCTGTGCTCTCCCGATTACTCCGGTTCATGAGCCTCCTCGATAGTACCGACAAATCATCATCGTCGGTCGAGCTCTCGCTGCTCGCTGGAGTGGCGCCGGGTTGAGCAGCTTGTACAGGAGGTTCCTCCTTGCCGAAAATCCGACTCCCGCGGCGCATGGTGGAGAAAGGCGAGAATGACGCCGTACGCAATCGTCTGAATAGTGCACTGGGGCTTGGTGGGGCTGGATGAGTGTGCAGCATAGGCGAATGAACGACAGCGGGGGATGTTTGCCCGGGGTCGTTATCCGGCGGAGGATCTGGTGTCGCACGACCGTAGTCGACATTTAGAATGTCGTCGCCGCTGTCGCCTTCCGTGACCCTGACGGCTGACCAACGGCGCCGCGCACGCAAGTCCTGAGCGGATGCCGTGCTCCGAGCCGAGAGATGTCTCCGATGAAGACGAGGTCTTGCAGTCCCATTGGCGTATGCGGCTTCTGCTTCGGAGTCGACTGGCAGAGGTGTCTCGCCACTGAGACTCTGATTCATCGGTGGCGCCGAGATCCTGGTGTCGGCGACGGGCATCGGCAGACGTCCTTGTGGTTCAGTGTCCTGTGTTTGGTCGGTCCGAGCTTGAAGTCTAGTCCGCATAGCCTTGCGCACGGCCTGTCGTCCGAGGAATATCTGGCGTTCCAGCCGGTAACGATTCTCAATGATATGCAGCTGACGACGAATGAGTACACGAGCGCGGAAGTGAGACCGAGGCTGACGCATACCTTCGGCCAAGTAACAAGCTGACCAACGCGCATCATCCTCTGTAGCTCCGGAGGATCGGGGTCACTGAGAATATTGAGCCAATCCTAGGCGTTGGTTAGAAAGATCCGAGGAAGATATTGCGTGCCATACCTTGAACCGAGTCCGAGGCCAAATTCTGAGTAGCTAAGGTAAGTTCAGCTGGTTAGACGCGGTAAATTATACTTACGTGACTGTCCCATCGAATCGTTGGAGGAATACACTCGACCAATCTTGACCGAGAAGTGTAGGGAGTAAATCCAAGTCGCGGATAACCTGAAGACGGCTTAGAAGACAAAAAGCACTGTGAACGGGTGACGTACCTTGAAGTTCTTGGTGAGCTCGAGTTTGAGCCACTGCTCGGCGGCAGACAAGAGAAAATTGCCGCGCCAGCCTACCTCACGATACATTAACGCTACGCCAACAAGAAACAAATATCGCTCACCTTTGCCTTTGCGAGTAGCGACTGGTTTACCTGCAGAACCTCTGGGCGCGAAGAAGAAAAGATGGACATGAGGGTTCACTTGTGAGACGACAGGATGGGTGACTATTTGAAATGTGTCAATGATTACGCTCGACGGTAGCAAAGATACATACGTACCATTGAAGTAGAGATTGAGAGATTGAACAGGAATATCAACTCTAAAGTTGACGTTGAGACTATGAATTTCATGCGGATAGGCGTACTGACCTCAAAGAACCATCTTTGAATTTACTGCCCCAGTTCCACGGTACGATAGTGCCGTCTCTCAGTTTCTGCATCAGTACAACGGGGTTCAAAATTCCTGGTACAGCCGCGGAGGCCAACAAGGCACTCCAGATGACAGTGTCAGGCGCGGTGAGGTAATTGAGAAGTTTCGTGGGTCTGTGAATAGTGTTGGTCAAGCTCGTCGCAACTCCGTTCATGAGTGACTCACGAGTGTCGATCCGCTGGGATCACCGATACATTTAGGATACGCCCAGTGCGAATATAGGCTTCCCGAAATGTCATTGAACCACGAGTGAAGAATGTGCACTGTGGTTGTTGAGTATAGGCGATGGTAAAGAGAAATGGTCAGCTCACCTTGCGAGCCCAAGCGACACTGTCGAATCGCGCACCAGTCTGCCTGAATCGATTGAACCAGATCTTGAAGGGCTCCTCACATGCTGTGATACGATTGGCCAACTCAGGCACAAGAAGGCCTTTGAGTTCGTCGTCTTTGCGAGTGCATACAAGGGCAGCGACAAGACCTCCTGCAGATGTTCCAGAGATGACCCGCGGAAGAAGATCTGCATCCAGGAATGCTTTGACGACACCGAAGTGGTCTAGAGAGATTTCAATGTTCGTTCCATCGTCGCTCGTCAGAGTACTCACAGTAGCCAAAGGTGGCGCCTCCAGAGAGGCAAAGAGCAGTTGTACCAAGGTTGGTATTGATGTTCTTGAAGAATCGCTTCTTCTCCTCGTTTGAGAGGTCTGACGAGTCGCGAACGAATTCAATGGCCTTTTCTTGTTCAGTAACATAGGCTGGGAACCAACATTCTCTGAGCGCCACCGCTGTAGCTCGGGATATAGACACATACCTTCGATGAGCTCCTTCGTTCCGTAGAAGGTCTGACAAGCAATAATATGTCAAAAAAGGACGCCCGCAATAAAAATCTGGTCATTACCTCGCTATACAACCTGTGTAGAGGGTGTTGGGCCTCCGTCCTTAAATGACATTTTGTGGCTACTCACCTGGGCGATTCAACACCAGCGAAATTGGTTCGAATAGATGTCTCAAGGACACCCAAGACACCCCGAGCATCGTTCTTTGATCGCAAATTCTTCAGGGTACGTAAGACCTAAATCATAAGACCGTTGAGCTATTGAGAGTTACCCGTTTGCGATTCAAAGAATCGCATATGATCGCACCATATTATTCTCACCTTCCGAACAAGCTTCCAGTCGTAGTAGGGGTCGTCGTCCACCGTCTTCCACTCGTCGAAATGTAGGTATTCGTCCAAAGCCAACGCAGCTTCCTTCCATTCCTAGATCATATCTATAAGCAACGTCGATCGTGTGAGAGCATGCGTATTCGAACCTCGTAGGTACGTGCGCTGCGTAGTCTTCTACGCAGTTGGCCCTTCCGGCCGCGCCCTGTGGGATGTGGGATTGAGGGGTGGTACAGTCATATTGATAGGTGAACTCACAGGCAATCAACCACTCCTTCGTGTTAACCAATTGCCGAATCACAACATACATTCCGAATTCGAAAGCGATGAAAAGAAATATTATAGTCTAGCAGATGAGATGAGTAGGGCTCTCCGGCGTGAACGATCGGACTTACAAGGAGAGGCCATCGTAAAAGGATGAATAACAGTTCCTGTCTCTTCTTGCCAGACTCTTTCAAAGGTTTCTTGCGACTGGGGGAACATAAGCCGACGCTGAATATCCCGTCATTACTGTCACGTACCGCTTTATTCTCTGATTGACAGGAGCGAAGTCGGACAGTGCGGAGACCTTGCGCACGCGATGCCCTAGCGGACTGTGCGGGCCGAGCATGGGAGACATGGGGCTTGGTGCTTCCGACAAATCCACTATGTCGTCCAAGCAGAGGGCCTCTGAAAAGGCCCGCATGTGTCTGGGAACATGTTCAGCACCGACCGAGAGCGGCATTCCGCGTTGAGACATACGATTCGTCGACATAGTCTTTGTAGAGATCGGGAGGGGGTCCCTGGGATGGTCCCGAGGATGGGGGGTGGGAGTTCATGGGAAAGAGTGTGTTGAAATGCGAAGGACGAGAGTGGAGAGAGAGAGAGGTTGCTAGCGACGCGCTTGTGCACGCGGGACCGGACAATCCTCCGTCATTGCCATGGGCGCCTCCCGATCGCCGACTTACCCAGCAGTCGGTCTCGGACAGCCTGCGGCCTGCCTCTCATCTTGCTCTCGACCACCTTGGAATATGCCTGTGCGATAGCACCTCGTACATATCCCCATTTTCTTTCAATTTCCTCGTCGTTTCGCTCACTGCCACACCGCCTCGCAGATAATGACTACGAAGCCCAACACCGAGGTTCAAGCATCTGAGAGCAGTGGTTCAGCCATCCTCGCACAGCATCCTCCGAATGTCTTCGCGGGATCTCACCTCCTGGCATCCTCCATCCCCCTTCCGCCTCATCCGCTCATATGCTGCTCGGTGTTTACCCCGACCCACTCGCCTGCGGCCCCGGAGTCGCTGACGCTGCTGGAGAACGCAAGAAAGCAGGTCGTACTCCACAATCGGGAGGCTATTCTCGTGGAATCATTGCTGCCGAGGCTGCTCATATCCAAGGACTGCGTGGCTCTCTACATTTTTGCTGTTGGTTCAGAGCAGCAAATGTCCGCCGCTCAGAGGTCACTGGCAGAATGGTCTTTCTCGGGTTTAGAATGTGAGTGGTCTAGTCTCAACTTTACGCTTTCACCCGTATTCATCTTGTATATCCATGACCAGGCTCCGAACGTTACGACTTCGCCCCGAGTGGAATCTACCCTTGCTCTCTCACTTGCTCGATGCTGCTGACTCCATGCGACGCGTGCCTCCAACTGGATCCAGCGGATGAGGCGTCAATTGGGCCACGGTCTTCTTCATCTGCACCGGTCTGCCTTCTCCCAAGGATACCGTTACGCCGGCCTGTTTCTCAGTTTATGCAGGCTGTCATCGACAGATTGGTAGACGATTACACCCGCGCTCAATCACGTCCTACTGCTCAGAGCCCCGTGGTGGCTCGGCTGCGCAATGGTGTTCTACTTGGTCCACCTACCCATTCTGTCACAGATGAATGGAGCTCGGGTTGGGAACACTATGTCCAAACCACTCCCTTGTCGTACTGCGAGCTGCAGGTTCACTTCACGCCAACCACCTTGCTCATACACCCGGTGCTGAAGTCCACACAGTACTTGCCTCTGATCGCGTCGCTTCCTGTGGCCGCCGGCAGCCCGATTATGCTTCTGCCTCATGGCGTACCTGCTTACTATCTCAACACCTACTCCGGACCGTCTGGTGGTCTTGCGCATCAATTTGAAGACGCCTTTGTAGGCCTCGGCGCAGGCAACTGGAAGGACTTCTTGAAACACCCTCGAGACGACGAGGCACCGCCATCGAGCATGTCCACATTCATGATAGGCTGGCTTCCTATACAGAACAAACAGGGAGAGGATAAGGGCTTGCCGTTCATCTGGCCATTGGCGCTTTGCATCGCTCTCGACCCCGCACTCCATCCTCGAACGCCTCTCAGCTACATCCCAGAACTACCAGCGCAACTACTCGCGTCCCCACCTGCTCATGCGGCTCGTGGCCCACCAATTCAGTTCCCTCTCAGCTCACTCCCATCATCTATGACCCTTTCTGGTCTGTCTTCACCGGAACCGCCACGAACCTTCACGCCGCAGAACTCCAGCCGTCTACCTTCGGCAGTCACAGTGCGACCAGCCGTATCACGGGCGTCCGGCTCAGACTCGCTAATCGCGTTCCGTTCCTTGTCCATTGGCGGACGAAGCTCTGTCAGAGTTGCCCTCGAAGTCAGTCAATACGTGGATGTGATTGCCAAGGAGAGAGACAAGGAGCGGGAACGCTTGAAACGGGAACGGGATCCTAGCTTCAGTAAATCCCCTGCAAGTCCTTCGAAATCTGAGTCCCGCTTCGTTCGTGAAGACCGGCCGAGGTCGTCTACTGCGGCTATTTTTCAGCAGCCCACGCCTACTTCTGTCGCAGGCGACAACACCCAGCAATATCTACACTCCATGGACGATCTTCCATCATCTGTCACAGCATCTACTCTCTTGCCTCCAGTCGATATCACTTCGCCTCCGCGGGACATACCTCAGCCCATGACTGGGGTCGTCGCATCTCTAGATGTTTCGCATGCTAATGCCGAGGCCCCAGTGTCAGCCCACCCAGGCGACGTTGTCAATGCTTCTACAGCGTACGATGGTTTTTCTGGGTTTGATTCGACATGGGAGCAGGCAACAACGGATTTCATGGACATCGATATGCCGCTTAATAACTATGACATGGGGTTCCCAATGGGCATAGCTGGAAATAACGGCAATGATCAAGGAGGATACGGGATGGATGATGATGGCTTTGGCATCTTCACTGACGACGACTTCAATTTCTTCGACGCTCCGCAGAATGTCACTCGCCCTACGATAGATACTTCGCCTTCGCACACTGTCAATGTGACACACGGCCCACAGATGACTGGACCGGGACCCCCAGTTATCAGCAGCCACGATTCTACCTGGCAGAGCCATTACGCGGTCGACGGCCTGACGCCCCGGTCCATTGGGGCGTCGACACCTGGTCTCCTGCCTGCCGACCCTCTCTTTCCTCCCTCTCCTGAACAGACGCCTTCGTCCCACTCAGGGCCAGCAACACCATTGGTCGTCCTTGCAGACCGGAATATCCACATCCGCAGAAGCTCCGTCAGCAGCCAAAGTTCGTCGAGTTTTGAACCCATCCCCTTCGCCATGATGCACAAGTCGGCCGACGAGAAGTACGCTCTGGGAAAGTTTGCTCTGTCCTCGCGCACCGGCGAAGCAAGTAGCGCCCCCTCGGCTCTGGGGTGGAAGACGGGATACGCGAACGCTACAGATCCTCGAATAGGTGTGGTTCGCCGCCTCGCAGGCGCCAAACGGAAACGTCTGGGGATCTCGTCGCCCGGTCGGAAGGGGGCCGTGTCTCCTTCATGGGTGACGGAGCACGAAGAATGGATCGGTAGCTCGCCACGAGACCCTCCCGAAACGGAGCTCGATTCGGCATCTAGCTCTGAGAGCGAAGCAGCCGATGACGATCCAATACAGGAGGAACGAAGCATTCGACCGCCCTCCCGCGTGCACACTCCGCCACCATCGTATCTCCCACTCGGCCCCAGTCTCATCGCGACCAACTTCAACCACAGCTACTTGCTACCGCTCAGCAGGAACCTCAAGCCACCAGGGGTCTCTGATGAACCGCACATCGTAATGACTATGGGAGCGATGTCGGTACCTACACCTGTTTCGCCTGCTGCTGCGCTAGGCGCGACGTCCGAGAGGAACAGGTCGCTGGAGAGTGCGGCACAGATCATTGTTAGGGAGATGGTGGAGAACCCATTGTGGGCGAGTGCTTGGAGAGCGTCTGCGATCGCATCCCGAAACGAAGCGAGAGGTCCTATGGATGCATGGCAAGTCTACAACGGGTACATCCTGGATATGCTAGGCTCTGTCAGAGGCGCGAGTTCGTTCGTCGCACTCAGTGATGTCTTGACTACTGGTACGTTCGACCGCTTGGCTATGAAATCAGCTAACAATTCACGCAGGGGATACGTCTTCATCTCAGCCGAGCATCCGGGAGCTTGAACAACCAATGTTGCTGGTCAGCAAGTCTGACGCGCTGGTTCGGATACTACCGACGTCACTTAGATTCTGGGAGAAACTTGGCTTGCGCCCACGAATAGGAGACAAGAATGTCGTTGCGTTCGCTTTCTTCGAAGCCAGTGATGATGATAGAGAGGCGGAGATCGCGGAATGGATCAACGCTGTTTCTGCAGCCTACACGGTACGCCGACAAATAGCACCTGTATCCTCGATGCTAACATTCCTCCAAGGCGAAGAATCTTGGTAGCCATACGCTTGGTCGAGAAGTTGGTTGCAACAGGAATGGCCTAGTTCCCGTTCATCTGGACGCGTTCCGAAAAACTCTTGGTAGGCTTTTCAATTTGTGCGCCGCCACGAATGCTAAATTGATCATGGAAGTATCATTCGTCGCTTCTCTTCAACCTGTTGACACACCGATGGTGTTCTACATCGTGACTCCAACGCGAGCGATCCACCAAGCCTCTCCCGTCTTTCGTCATCTACTCTCTGCCGTCAAGAAAGTCAAGAAGCACCATCCCGACGCACCTATCTTGTTTCACTTCGTTCCCGAGGCGGCCACCACCCGCAACTTGGACGCCCCTGCGATGCAGCATGCTGGATTGGACACGTTCGTCGAAGCTGTTTACGATCGTATTCTGATACCCGTCGAACGACTTGACTCTCGTAACCTCGAAGCTACTGGCCCTAAGCGGCGAGCATTTTTCCAGGAGCCCACCTACGTGCTCTCAGGAGATATGAACCGCAAGCCCACGTTCCTCCTAGAAGACCAGCCAAGCACCTTGGATATCATGAACCGACATGCGATACTGCACGTTGGCTATCAGACGTCGCCTTGTGGAAAGTGGCTTGCGGCTGCTTGTGTCGATCAATGGGGCGAAGCGCACGACCTACGAACTTGGTTGCTACCAAGCACCGAACTCGAGGACTTCATCGTCGAAAACGTATGGACTTTCGCCAGCGCCTTTGCCTCGAAGGCGAGTATTCAATGGCGTATCGCGATTGCGAAACTCGGCTTTATGGAAGAAGCTGAGCATCGCGGTGAGTCATTTATCCCTCTGGTCAAATTGTCATGTATTAATTTGTATACAGGGTGGGCCCGCGTGCTTCTGACGACCATGCCAGAGTTGCCACCATGGCAAGTGACAGTTTTGGTCGTCGATCCCGGACATCCGTGGACGTTCCTCCCACCCGATCGCCCCCGTGCACACAGAACACCGAAGTCGCCGCCGCGAATTTCCAAGCCTCCCCCTGGGATGGTTCTCCGTGAGCTTACGGCAGCTACGTATCTGGTACACTACGACTTCCCGTTTACTATTCCTCATGACCCCCACGACCACGCATCCACCACGCTACCCTTCATCCCTGACATGGAAGACGAGAAGCCCGCGGAACACGCCGCGCTTCGGCCCGTTCTCTCCTCTGCGCTCATCCGCGCGCCTGCGGGGATGGGGCACACTCCGATCTCCATGTTGCACTTGCATCTCCTCTACTCATACCATTCGCCACACGCTACGACCATTCCCGACAAGACCACCTTCGACGAAATTGCGCAGAGTTATCACGACCTCGCCGTTCTCGCGCACCTACGGTGGAAACTGAAGGCGAATCCGATCCTCCCATTCCACCTCGCCGCTGTCGAGGTCATGTCCAGCGCACTGACCTGCCACGACTCCCTTTTGGATTGAACAAACCCTCTTGCACTTGGTTGGAATCTCACGCATCTCCATCTCCGCTCTGCTCTCCTCCTTGTATTAGTATCCGGCCACACTTCTCTTATTTCTTCGGGTCTTAGCATGTGTGTTCTGTTGTTCTGCATCGTCGTACTACTGCTTCTCCTCATGCAATACTTATTCCACCACCACCACCACACCTGCACACCTCATGTACATAACACGGACTCCAGTATAATATCTCATCTGATACCTCGGAATAGACGTCATGGCTGTCCGTCTGTGCGGGACTGGAAATCGGGATTTCTCGAACTGCGGCTGGAGTTGATATCGAGCAATGCGGTGTCGATCTGCCACGTTCTCGTGTTTTGGAAAATGACGGTATGTTCTCCTTGCTGTGCGCCATGGGGAACTGTCAAAATAGCGTTCGTTTGCCGTTGCGGAATCAATCGTGGTATCGTGCATGCGAAGTACTGCAGTGTCTTTGCATTTAACGACGTACAGAAACAAGTTTTATTACAGCGACTTACAAGAGCATACACCTGAATAGAGAGGCCCAGACATCAATCCATTTCTGTTTGGTCTCGAGGCCGGTACTTGATCCCTCTGCTCTCCAACTCCCCTTCAACGTCATCGGGTATCCGGCCTTTCACTCGTACAGCGTACATTCCTCGAACGTATTTCGCTTCAATTTGAACGTTTCAGTCTGGTAGCTGTTTTATAGAAAGCTGAGACGACATACACGTTCTTTGCCACCGCGCAACCCAACTCGACTCAGGGTCCACAACAGCAATTACGCCGTCGAAATGAGTCGTCGTGCACGACTGCACTCTGTCTGGTGCGTGTCTCATCTGGTTTTGTATAAATATAAACGATAAACGTGTTGTCTGGGTAGAGCGTATGCGAATTGCTCACCTGCATGATCTCCTCGCAATTGGGACAACCATTCCTGCGGAAGTCAGCCGGAGTTTGAATGAGAGAGCACAAAAGGCAAGCTCTCAGTGCTTTTGCGCGTGGTTGGGGAGGGATTGAGGCCTGTGCTTGTGACATTGTAGAGCAGATAGAATGAAGGTGGATGAGGGGAGCGGTGCAAGTCGTTCAGTGTGGAAATAACAGGTCGAATTCGGATGATAAGTGGTAGACAAGTCCCGGAAAGGGTTTGGCGCGCAATAATACTGTCGTAATTTGGGCTCGATGAACGCACTCACCTCCCGCCATGGTCGGTCGCAGTGTACTTCTACTTGCTGGGCTCTTGCCCGCTGCCCTGGCATATTCTGATACCCACCCGCTAGTTGCATGGTCCTCACACAGGTACGCTGTCATTTACTTGCTGTTGAAACGCGTAGCTGAGCCTTCACAGCTCGCAGGCACTCTCCATTGCGTCCAAGTCTACGGACGCGAGCGTACTCCTCGAATCCATCCTCGCAGACGACAGCATCTGCGAGCATGATGCTATAGTATTTGTGGACCAGATGGGGGTGCGTACTTGCAGCCATTCTTAGTTCTATCCTTACCCCTTGCTGTCCATAGCTGCACGCTTCCGACCTCCGTTCCCTGCCACCCACCTCCACTCTCGTCCAAACGATCGACTTGGCACCCGCCTCGCTCGAGCTGCCGTACGTACGCCGCAGCACCGAAAGCACGTACCGCGACCTCGCCAGCGCGGTCGCAGACCGCTGCGGAGCCCGGCTGCTCAGCGTGTCCGCTGGAGAAGTTGGCCCACACCTGGCAGCGGCAACAGGCAAGAAGCACGTCGTGTGTATGGGTATGCCCCCTGTGGAAGGAACAGCCGAGTTCAGGAAGAACCTCGTCGCCGAGCATGGTACGTTCATAACTGTCTGCATGTGGCACGGCGTTCCTTACGACCGGAGTAGAATCCCAACTGTCATCGGAGCTGGCGAAGATTTCGACGGCGTTTTCAAAGCACCTTGTCTTCTACGGTGGATGGAGCTCAAGTCTCATGGGTCGCCAAAGTCCCGAGGGTGCTGAACCCGCTCTCGAATTCGCCGCTGTCCCGTCGCAGGCTGCGTCCCCAAGCAAGGCCGCAGCAGCACCCACAGGAGGCGTTCTGAAACGCTACCAGCTCCTGACGCCAGGATTGATTATCTCGCTCTTCGTCGCGCTGTTTGTCCTCGTCCCCGTCGTGTTCATGGGCATTTCTGCGTTGTCGAGCATTCAGTCTCCTGTCAGGTCGGAAGCCCCCAAGGGCTTCAGCGCCGCGGACAAGAAGAATCAGTAGACAGACTGTACCCAGATTCTCGCCTAATTGATGCATATGTTTTCTATCTTCAGACAGCCTCTTCATATGCGGTTCGTGCACGTAAAGCAAGCATTAGCCATCCTGTGCAGTGTAATTCTGATGACGTTGGGCGCTATGCTGAGCGAACACCTAAAAGTGCGCCCGCGCGTGAGCTGAATTGCGTGAGGACTGACAGAGCTTCCTATTCGAGTCGTTTGGTTCTCAGACCTCTCGTCAATACTGTTTATCGACATGCGGCAACAGGAAAAATTCCTCCATAAGCCAACAGTGCTATACGTGCTCTACGCTTTGCTGACTGAGCATAGGCTGCTCAAGCATGTAGCCGGGGAGGTATAAAACACGGCTCGATATCACTGCTACCCAAGATTCAAGTTCAGACTCTCCTCTCAGTTCTCGCCCCTTTCGCACATTCATCTAAAACACCATGGTCTTCTGCTTCCCCAGTAAACGCCTTCGCAGATTGTTCTCTGATGACGACCACGAAACTCTGTCGTCCTCAACGGCCCTGGCGAAGAAGCCTCAATCAGCGCCCGCCCCTCAGGTCTCCGCTGCGCCGTCGCACAACGCGGTGATACCGCAAGAGAAGACGAAGGGGGCCCCAAAGGTGGCGATCATTATTTACAGCATGTACGGACATATTGCGAAAAGTGAGTCCTTCGCTGTTCATTTTCAAAAGGTTAAAAGCTAATATATATTATTATCGCAGTGGCGGAAGCGGTCAAAGTTGGAGTAGAGAAATCGGGCGGTCAAGCCACCATCTACCAGTATGTTAATCATGTCCTTTCTTGACGAGTATACGCTAATCCGACGATGATGCAGAATAGCGGAGACGTTGCCCGATGAAGTACTCGCCAAAATGTACGCGCCACCAAAGCCGCCGTACCCTGTCCTCGAACCCAAGGACCTGCCTCAATTTGACGCGTTCCTCCTGGGTATTCCGACTCGCTTTGGCAATTTCCCGGCACAATGGAAGGTATGTCCTTTGACCACGGAGGCTGAAAGGCGCGTACTCACCCGGTCCGATCTCCCAGGCATTCTGGGACGCCACCGGTCAACTGTGGGCCTCGGGTGCGCTGGCAGGCAAGTATGCCTCGATATTCGTGTCAAGCGCGGGTATGGGTGGCGGACAGGAGACCACGGTCTCTAACGCGTTGTCTACGCTGGTCCACCACGGCATCCTCTTCGTACCTCTCGGGTATTCGAGGGTGTTCGCGCAGCTCACGAACCTAGAAGAGGTGCACGGCGGTAAGTCGCCTGAAATCTCTGGCGCATTTGTAACGGGTGTCTGACTAGTGTTCATTTTAGGCTCACCATGGGGCGCTGGAACGGTGACTGCGTCGGACGGCTCACGACAACCCTCTGCTCTGGAGCTGGAGACTGCGGAAATTCAAGGACAGCAGTTCTACGAAATCGTGACTCGCGCGTTCCATTGAGCTTCGCCCCGTGTATCATTTTAGGTACTTTAGTCATGTCTGCTAATTATCATGACGATCTCGCAGTATTTTCGCAGTGTATAATTGTAATAGTTGTTTATGAAAGGCTCAGGACGGTCCGCAATATTGTGCTGCTGGCTCCAAACATTACACCGGGTGGCGCCAGCTCGGGAAGGTAAAGTGAACCTTGCTAGCCGAACCTGAGGACCGCAGAATTGAAGGTTCAGCATCCAGTGTCGATACGATACGAAAACGAAATATATTGCACGGAATCTAGTCCTCAGAATATATGGAATTGTCGAGTAACCTTCGCGCGGCGGGCCTGGAGGATCTCCAGAAGCACGCCCACGTCGAACCTAGATGTCCCGGGGGCAATCTGGCTGGGACACCGCTTGGCTGGCCGTAAGGCGCTGCATCTGGACAATCTGATACTGACGCGACAAAGACATCTGCTGAAAGGGTGATGTTGCGAGATGGTATCACCCCTGGAAAATACAGCCCAGTGGCGTCGAGGCAGACGGATCGCATCCAACGCGATCCGTGTGTCCTTTGTCCGCTGGCGTTTCCTGAATGTACGTGCGTGGACCGCTGGGCGAGTTCGGAGCGCTCGGGGCGCAGGGCGGCGAAATTTTGGAGGATGGGAGACGGAACAGGGTGTCGTGGCTGTCGTGAGTTGCCGCGACGTTGGGATTTGGTGTCTCGGGGCCGGGAGACGCCCGTGGGAGCATTGGCGGGCTTGCCGGTCGGTAGAGATAAGGCTCTAGAGGGGTCGAATGTGTGGTGTTCGGTGCTATGGGAAACAATGGCGAGGCGAAAAGTGTGAGGGAGAAGAGGATGAAACGCGGCGGGGTGCGATGGGTCCGCGGGGGCAACACAGACACGAGAGAGACGCCGGTCGCTTTGCGGTGCAGGGTGGCTGGCGATGGGCGGAAAAGTCGGGGAAAAAAAGGCTGGTCGGTGCGGTGCAGGGAGAGTGTAGCTGGATGGCGCACTCGCTGGAGGGAGACAAAAGAGGGCGAAAGCGGGTCGCTGGGGGCTTACGTATCCGAGTACCACGATCGGGGTCAAGTGCGCACGGATGCGTGTGAGTGCTGCAGCCACAACGCCGTCAACAGACTGTCGGCGAGCGGGAGGAGGGACGCGCTGTGATCGAGCGACGTCAGAGTGTCAGAGTGGAGTCCAAGTGACGGGCGCTTACCACAAAACGCACCGTCAAGGGTTCGCCCTCTGGTGGGGAAACCGCACGATCTAAATCCATGAGATAGAGCATGTCCAGGGACCTAAGTTACACTATGAGCTTCTCTCCTGCACTGTGTGCCAATCGACGCGCGCACCTTGCTGCTCCACTGCCGCGCTGCTTCGTGCGTCGTTCCCTGCCCAGCTGACTCGCTCGCAGCACTCTCTCGACCTCGCCAGGTGCGCTTCTCCGCCTGTCTGTGCAAAGTGCCCGCGCGCGCCGTCCCTGTATGCGTCCCAGAACACGGGCGCTTAGCTCCCTCGTCGCTCTCTCTTCTCCTGTCATGTCGCTGGAGTCCTGCTTCCTTTGCTCGCTCTCTCGTCCCGTCCCCTGCGCTCGAGTGCCGCACTGCCGTCCCGCCCTCAAAACCGACCCCCCGGCGCTCTTTCTTTCCCTGCGTCAAATTTGCCCTCTGCGGCGTTCTCTTCAAACGCGCCCTCCCCTCGACACGGTCGTCCCTGGAGGCCCAGAAACGCCATAAACGGACGCTAGGAGGTCGTGCGATCCTGGGGATATGATGCTCTAGCCGGGGGAGTGCGTATAAGAGCGGGAATGGGGTCTCGGTCTTCAGGTGTGTATCTCTCTTTTCTCGACAACGCTCCCATTATATCCTCTGAAACTTGCTCTGCTAGACCTTCAAAGTCGCCGCTTTCGATCCATATCAACGATTTGGCTGGAAGTTCTTCTAGGCGACGTCTGTGTGCCAAATCGCTCCCGTGAGTAATTCGTTTAAAGCGCGACGAGAACGACTCGGCTTACCTTCATATTTCAGGGGAGCATAGTCTGAGGCATCCCTGACGACGTACAATTGCGCTTTTGCCTCCAACTTCCGTCGACGACGCGCAAATGGCCATCGTCGACATCACCCGCCAGAAACTCGTGCGTACGCGGCTCCGATGCACCACAAATGGTCGCGCGGCCATCCAGAACGCACGCCGGACTTTGCGCGAGCCAGCATAATGAACGGCGCGGGTCGTCGATTGCGAGAATGTCGATCGCGAATAGTCGCGTACTGTGAGTGCAAGCACTCTCGCGTGCGTACACACAGCTGACGGGGTGCATACAGACGTCGTTACAACGCTGAAATAAAGTGGAACACGACATTGGCTCGCTTGGGGCCGAGAACGACGCCCCTCGAGCACGATACACCGTTTACCCCCGACGCGCGCACAAGATCGCGCATACAGAGCCCGGGGACCATCCAACCACCAAGGAAATGACAGTAGACGAACGCCGGGACGTCAGCGAGCACGGCGACAAGAACAGTGCCGGCCGCGGGACGTCCAGAAATCGCGTCGGAACACGCCTGGGTGCCCGGTAAGTCCGGGCGATCCACGCGCAAGGAACACGCCCAGCTCACCTCGCGCACGCTTCCCAGGCCCCGCCGCGCCCCCACGAACCCCGCGGGCGCATCAGAACGCCCGCCCGGGCACTTTGAATTTCGCCCAAAATCGCCCGTTTTCATGGTGTTTTTCGTCGACCCCCGCCGAACGCCCTGGAAACGCGCGAGACGCGTAGTCCGACGTCCTGCCGTCCGCAGAGTGTTGTTTTCGATGCGGCGCGGGCGCGGAGTCACTGGGAATCGGCGGATTTCTGTGGAGGTAGGAATCTGGGCCAGCGCGCTCGAGATAACACCACGGCCGCGCAGACCGATCGCGCACGTCGCGGGACGTCCCAGGGACCAAAACGACGCGCGGCGTGCGGGCACGCGACGCAGACGACGCGCAGGACGGCCGCGAGCTGTGTTCGCGCCGTCGGTGAGTTTCTCAATTTCACCACTTAAACTTCGAAATACTCACCTCATTTCTGCATTCCCAGGATGCACGTCCCATCGCGAGTGCGCCCGCGGCATCGGCGCCGCCGTCTGCGCACATCGGAAATTCGGCCAGAACGCGCGATTCTCGACGATCGCCGCCTCGAAAACGCGAGGAAATATCGGCGTCGTCGTGCAGGACGCCGAGTTGAGATGGGTCGTATGGGAGCACAAAGGGCTATTACATCCAATCGGTGAGTCTCGTGCTTCCTTTGCATGAACAACTGCAGGCTCACCTTGTTTATACAGTACACTCCCAGCACGAATGCGCCGGAAAACGGTCAGAAAGCACAGTCTCGACGGGCGGCAGGCACGAGGAATTGACCGCCGTCGTCGCAGCAGCACCAGGAACGCCGCCAGAAAATCGACCGTCGACGCTTCGTCTGTTGCCGGGCGGGGCTGGTCGTCGGTATCGCACGAGGAAACGAGTCGAAAATCCGGGCGTTTGCATTGGTGAGAACCCCGACGAACGAGACGTGGGCGCCGCGGGACTGTAGGCCCACGCTTCGCGTTGGTTTCCGTCGTGCGCGAGCGCATTCTGACGCAGCTTTTTGTTACAGCGAGAGCAGCACCTTGAAGGTACCGAGGGAGACCATGGAATCTAGGCAACGAACGACGGCGTCAGCGGCCTGTTTCCGCGCGAAACGAGGGACGAACGTACCAATGGACGACGATGCGTAGCACGCGAAAGCGAGGAAAGCGAGAAAATCGAGGACGAGTGGGATGGAGGGCGAGCCCGTGCAAGTGTTACGAGAGGGTGGGCGTGCGAGGGTGGATCGAGGAGACGGAGGCATCTAGAGACGAGTAGACCATTAGCGAGACAACACGACGACGAACGTGCCGCGGACGTACCTATGCTTCTCGAGCAGAGGCGTTGAGGGCCGCGGCGTCGCGAGGATACCTGTAGCACCTGGTTAGCACACCTGAATATATTTCTGAGAATTCCGAGCACAGTGTGTCTGACACTTACCGGCAGGCGCCGCATTTCGACGCGAGGGGCATCGGGAGGGGCGGGGGAGGTGCGGAAGGGTGTGGGACACCCTCCATAAATTTTATGGAGGGTGCGCGAGGGTGGGGAGGATGGTGGCGGGGGTAGAGGAAGTGGACGAGAGGCCCCGCGAGCGTCGCGCAGCTGCGGCGCACGGGCCACTTCGGCCTTACGCGAGGCTGTGGGAACGCGCTCGCGCTTCACGCCAGGCTGTCGCAACACCCGCGAAGGGCCCTCGCAACACATCAGGGCCCTGTCGTGAGTTTTCCTGATTTTATTTTTCTTATTTTTTCTGATGCCCAGGGCTGTGCCTGCCGCACCCCTGGGCATCCCGGCCCTGTCGTCCTTCCGGCTGGCATGCCGGAAGTGACCTACTGCCCATCTGCCTTGTGCACAGGGCAGCATGGAGCATGCCCGGCCAGAGGTATCCCCTCTGCCTGGGCCTGTTCCCAGCTGCCCTGTGCACAAATATCTCACTTTCCAGCACACTCTGAGCCCTGGGACTTCCTTAAGTGAGAACAGCGAAATATGTGAGCAATTTGCGTGATTTATTGAGTAGTACGGCACCCCAATTGCGAGACGTGAGCAGCACAGCAAAGTGAGCAGAAACTCGAAAATGTGAATGTGAATGTTGCACGGCCGTCCCTCACTTTCTGGTGTTGTATTCATGTGTGCGACGCTATCTACGCTATGTACACTTCGTCTGTATCCCCTGCGAGCTGAAATCCCCGACATCGTGCGACGCGAGCGAGCCCAGCCAGTTATCGATCCCGCGTGCCTGCCAAATCTGGCAGGCCGAAGCGCCACCACGTCCAGCGCTGGCTGGCGCTCTCCCGCCTACCACTCGCACCACCCGACGTCTGCTCACTCTACACCCGGCCCACGAGGGGCGCGTTTGGCCGCCAGGTACTGTGCCGACGACAGCGTGCGAATGCGCCGCACAGCGTCCCTGGAGAGGAAGACATGCGCCCGAGATTCAACGCGAACGAGACAAGACGCCGCGCGTACTCGACGGTCCTTGCCGACTCGCCTCGGACAAGAACAGATTCAGGTGCGTGGAGACGACATCAGAGGGTAATAAGAGTGCTGATTTGATACTATTGGTGCTATTTTGGCGAGCCGAACGGCGTCCAGACGTGCTACATTCGATGTTTACGGCGTTTTCGTTCTTTCGACTCGTTTCGCCGTTCACTCGACGACAGCCAGCAGGAGGGACATACAGACAGCCGCCCAACGCTCAAAGAACATATTCAAGACAGAATAACGAAAGAAACCGGGGGATAACGCGAGACGACGCGAATCGTCGCGTTCCAGTCCGGAGGGCTCACCGCGCGTCGACGGCGACGGCCTGGACAGGCTCGGCCAGGGGCTCGCTTGCGCAGCACCCCTGGAGCGCCAAGCGTTACGACATCCCCTACGCGCGACCAGGGAGTCCCCCGAAACATGCAGAAACGGCGGAATCGCCTCAGCATGCTCCCAGGGCTCGCGCAGAATCTCCCCGCCGAACGGGACACCCAGGCCGCGCCAGACTCGGGGAGCGCCATCCCATCAAAGGCCCCATCACACATACGTACGCCGCTATGGATACGGGGACACTGCGCGCACGGAAGATGCGTTTCTTCGTGCGCGCAGGGTCCTCGCTTCCGCTGGCATGGTACACTAACGCGATGGGGTGAGACGGCGTACGCGGAGGTGCGGTCGCGTCGGGGTATTGCAGGATACGGGGCCCGTGTTTGTCAGGGCCAGTTACGTGCGTCCGCCGAGGACGAGGGTATAAAGAGGGGCCTAGGATGAGCTGAGGATCTCATCCCATCGGCTCTCCTCCACTCTCCTCTCCTTTCGCCTTCTCCTCCTCTCCTGTTCTACACGACGGCATCACACCATCGGTCCTCTCCACCATACCACGCCTCTCCCATCGGTTTCCCGCCCTCTGCCAACGTTCTCGACCTTTCTCTGCACTGCGCCACTCGGCGCTCGACACTGCGAAGTAAGCCGTACATTATTTCCGCTGCTTCACTCCGCTATTTACTGACTATACAAACTTACAGAGTCGCTTTCTACGACGTTTACGGCGACGACGCAAATTGTTACCGGTCGCTTTACGCCCTTTTGTTAACCGTTCTCCCCGCGGCTTCAAGTTGGCTTCACACGATCAAAACCAGCCTCGTTCACCCTCGTCTCTCGTTCTGTAGTCCCGGTAAGCATTTTGGTTTAATCTGCGTTCAACTGTGCTAATATCAAAACAGATGCCTGTCAAACAATGAACGCGAACGATTAACGTCCGAACGGCTCGCAATCGGCGCTCGAGCAGCATTATGTGAGTTCCACGGTTTCTTATTCACTCACTGCTGCGTACTCATGTTATCAAGTACGTCTCAGGTCTGCTGCACGCACCTTCAAATTCTATGCTCGACTCTTAAGACTGCGCTCAGGTTGTTAACGTTTGTATTAGGCCCTCTCGCAGGTGAGTAACCACTCGCACATGTCAGTGTACTCAACTAACGTCGAGTCGAGACCCATCACACTTCTCGCCTCGATTAACCCAAAACTCAAATCAAGGTACGTGCTGCGGTGTTCTATGATATCCACGGCGATGCTCATTTCTGCCGTTGATCAGGGATGCCGCCCACGGCCATTACGGTAGCAGCGCGCAAAATTGCACCCTGACGACCGCCTAGTGAACAAAGCGCTATCTGCGTTGGGCACTATCGTTCCACCACACAGAGGGCCGCGACAAGCTCTGTCTGTACGCTGTCTTGTCTTCCCACCATCGCCTCCGCCACACGCACGCACGCACACCGCCGCCTCCCGCCTATCGCGCTGAACGCCGCTGCACGAGTTCCAATGCCAACCGATGGCCCAGGCCTTCCCTCAACACAACGCAAAGAGCCGTATGCCGTCGCCGTTATTAAGCTGATTGAATATAATGTATTGGTGAGTAACACAAGCCATACACTCTTCAACTCAACTGAAGCCGTTGGGCAGCTTCGTTCACGTCTCCAATCGACTAGGCTGCTCGAGTCACGCCGTAACTAGCCCCGTGCGGTCCTTTGATTCGACCCAGCGCACTTGGTAAGAGCTCCCCCCTTCGTGTGTACGATTCATCTTATTAATCCGGTTGTATTGCTCCATCGTAGGTTCGTTAACGCGCTGAAGCCTCGAATTGTCGACGCAGGACCCGTCGCCTACAAATGTGCGGACCTCTGGCGTACGCGACCCCACTCGTCCACACTTAATCCAAGTCCTCGAAGGCGTGGTTACTAAAGAGAACGAGTGAGTACGCTTCGCCTTTTGTCAACGGCTCCTCTCACTTACCCTTCTATTATTGTCCGTCTTCAGATTGACTACGCCCGCGTACCACTCGAAAACCGCGCTTATCGTCAAATACGAGGGTGCCAGCAGAACGCTGGCAACCTTACTCGTCCACACTCCAACGCCCTGTAAACATACATCAGTAAGTCTCGTCTATATCCTTTGTTACTCTACTTACCGTTGGTACCACGTAGACACCCCCTACGATGCGAGGATAGTCCCATCGGCCGTCGCGGTCCTTGCGCGTGCTCGTGCGCATTCAAACCCGAAGTCTTGGGTTGTGAAACCGCCGCGCTCCTCTGGTACGTGTCGTGCTCGTTTGTACCCGGCTATCCCGCTGACCATTGAACGTAGCCCAGGGCCTGCGTGCCCTCTGTTCGGACCGGCCGAGTTTTGATTACTGGCAGGACTCGTCAAGTGGTAAGGAGGTGCCGGCGTTCTGCTAGCAACCTTACTCGTCCACTTAATCACCCTGCAGACGCACGTCAGTAAGTCCCACCCATATCCTTTGTTACTCTACTTACTGTTAGTACCCCAGCCGTAGTAGACACCCCTACAATCCCGCCGGTAGCGTGGTCCTAGCGCATGCTAGTGTGCGTTTGAACCAGAAGTCTCGCGGGTCAATAACACGCCGCTGCCCTCTGGTACGTGTTGGGTTTGTTTCTATTCGGCTACCCCGTTGATCGTCGAACGTAACCCAGGAGCTGCGCGCCCGCCGGCCGAATCTTGATTATAGGTATGCATCGACTCGCGAGCCCTGGGAACAAGGCGGCGCCGTCCCCCCTCCTTGTCCTTTGACTGACTATCCATCTTCAGATCGACTACACCCGATCATGCCCGTTGACGAGGAGGTGCCGGCGTTCTGTTGGCAACCTTACTCGTCCACTTAATCACCCTGCAAACACACGTCAGTAAGTCCCACCCATACACTTTGTTACTCTACTTACTGTTGGTACCCCGGCCGTAGTAGACACCCCCTACGATCCCGTCGACATCACAATCCTTGCGCGTACGGGTGCGCGTTCAAGCCAGAAGTCTTGAGGGTTGATAGCCCGCCGCTGTCCTTGGTATGTGCCGGGTTTGTTTGTATTTGGCTACCCCGCTGATCGTCGAACGTAGCCCAGAAGCTGCGCGCCCGCTGTTGGCACCCGCCCAGTATTGATTACTGGCATGCATCGAGTCGCGAGCCCTGGTAACAAGTCGCCGCCGTCCCCCATCCTTGCCGTCATGCCTATTGACAAGGAGGTGCCAACGTTCTGTTGGCAACCTTACTCGTCCACTCTTAATCACGCTGTGAACGTTCATCAGTAAGTTCTACCGATATCATTTGTTACTCTACTTACCGTTGTTACCCCGTAGTAGACACCCCTACGATCCCATCGGTGCCGCCGTCCTTGCGCGTACTAGTGCGCGTGCAAGCCACAGGTCTTGAGGGTCGATGACCCGCCGCTGTCCTTTGGTATGTGCCGGCCTTGTTTGTAATAGGCTACCCGCTGATCGTCGAACGTAGCCCAGGAGCGGCGCACCCGCTGTTGACACCGGGCGAGTCTTGATTACAGGCGGGCTACGCCGAGTCGAAGGCCCCGATTACAAGTCGGCACCGTCCCCCCTCCTCGTATCTCGACCCCGCCGCACGACGCCAGCGGCGTCGGTGATCGATCCTACGACATACGTCGCCGTACTGAGGTGGGAGTTCCGATTTCTGGTCTAGGCCGCCCCGACGATTCGACACGTCGCAGCGCGGCGCACGACGCCCTGGCGCGGATCTGATGCGCCTGTGCTCGCCTCGTCGTGATTCCGCCGTCCTTGGTACGTTCGACGCCGTCTTGCTCGACGTGATCGCTGACGTCCTACGGCAGGTCCAGGGCGATGATTGTCACCACTCGCCGACGTCCACGTCCTATCGACGGTCCCACACGGTGACGCGCGCCGATGTGCGGTCCCCACCCGTCGCCCGCCTCCACGAACGCCCGCCATGCCGTCGGTTTGACCCTAACCCCCGTCTTGAGGTCCTGCTCGCCGAACCAAAGGTCGGTCTTCGCGTATAGTCTTGCTGTTAATCTGATACTGACTCTAGTCTTCGTAGCCTGCCCGCACTACGTGCGTAACGATTAGCCTGCAAACGAAATCATAGTGAGTACACCCACCGTAGTCAAGTTAACAAACATGATACTTACTGGCTACGCTCGAGGTCTTTCAGTGCCGCATTATCACGCGACACGATGATGATCGTTGAACGACTCCTTTGTAATTGAATGTAGGCACTATCAGGTCACGGTAAGTATCGCTATAAACTCGAATTCAACTCGTACTTACTCACGAGATAGAACACCGAGGACGCGGCTTGTGGGGGCGAAGCCTTGGTGAGTCGAATATACATGTTGCCCCGCGGTTTGTTACTGACTGCTGCCTGTAGCATGATATCTATGCAGATCGAGTGGCGACGTTGCGGGACCCCGCATACCCTCGACCGTGCCGGGCTTCGACGCGCCTCGCCGCGGGGACTGGGACACTGCAGGGGAGGGGTCCGGCCGTCCACCGATAACGACCGTTCAGCACGCTGCCGGCACTATCGGGTAAGTACGACCACCGACTCTTTCAAATTGATACTCACGTATGAAATAGGCTCGTCCACGATTAAGTGTGGACGAGTAAGGTTGCCATGGACTCGCGCTGTCCATTGGCAATGGCCTGTATCGCCCGGGGGTCCCCTAGTACACACGGTAAGCACAGATTGATACTACAAATGAAGTTTTACTTACCGCTTGCATAGTGCGATGGAGATGGATTAAGAGTGGACGAGTAGGGCCCTACCGTTGTCGGTTTGGCCCGTGCTCTGCCCTCGGGCCTAGGGTACGTTGCGCATTTTGCTGTGTTGCTGTCTGTTGTTGACTCGACTGCAGTAGGCCTCGACGACGTCGGGGGCCCCGTGTACCACTCACCGCACGACTCGACGACTCGGCCGAGAGGCGTCGTCGGTCGCTTTGCAATGGGTCATGGCACCCTGAGGACATTCCCACGTCAGATCGACGTGGGGTTTTTTGAATTAGAGGTGCGTGGGCCCTCGTCTTCGTGGCGTGCCCGTTGACGAACGTGCTCCACAATTACAGATGCGTAGGCGGGGGGTGGTCGCGACACACCATACCCAGTAGATCACTAATCGAAAAATCAATGTATTGGTACTGGGGGCTATGTACATCGTGATCTGCGCGAGTCGTTAGCGGGGCTATGGATTGTAGAGCGGACGATACTGACCTAATTAACAGAGCCGCGCTGTGCAGGTTGTCGGCACGCAGGCAGACCCAATGCGCGATACGCATGACGTGCCGTCGAGGAGGCTGGACGGCGTAATCGCGCCGTGGTAGTGGTTACATCCTAGGTGTGTTGATCTTCTTGCCGCGGCTGCCAGTACTGACTATCACCGCCGTACCTGTTAGTAGACGCAATATAGGATTAGTAACGAGATAGTAGCCGCGGTAAGTCTGTTTCAAGCCTCAATATCTCGGGGGTGAGCCTACTAACATATCTAGTCAGATTCCCGCACGACGCGTTGGATTATACACTTACCGAGCTGAATTGCTCGCGTCGGTCTGTCCTCCGTGGTTCACTGCTATGTATCCCTTCGTAAGTACGCTTAGTTAATGTTTATCTGGACGCGATACTCACCAGCTTCAACCTGTCAGTTGCCCGCCATCTCCGTACCAGCTTCATCGTACGTCTCTTCTACTCCGCCGTGTCCGAGTCGTTCGTCGCTGACGTTCGTCTCTAGCGATATGGTTGTATTTTGAGAGCCCCGTAGCCTTCTGTCGTGGTTAACGCAGTCGGTCGGGCGCGGGTTATGCCTGGCTGGTGGACGCGGGCTAGCTCGCACGGCGGAGAGTGGATGTTGCAGTTAATTACTGCCGTGTTGCCCGCGGTCGTGTACGCTCTGCAGCACCATCATTAGCGGTGTATCGAGTCTGCGGAGGACGCGAGGCGGCTTACCTGTGGCGCGCAGCCCGCTGAGTGGAGGACTGGCATGGACAGAAGCAAGAGCCAGCGACAGGACGCTTATCTTTATCCCGTAGGCGCCGGCACGGTCCAAATCGGGCTCGCGAGCAGCCTGTTTCGCGCCCAGCTGCTGCAAGCTTGCCCAGCTTCCAGTCGCCGCCTTGCGAGTCGCGTGCGCCCGCACACTGCTGCCAGTGGGACGCCGCATCGTGGACTGCGCAACGAGCGCGAGCGCATGGCTAGTCGTGCGTGCGCCGCCCGCCAATGGCGTAAATGCAAGGTTTCCGGCCCGAGCCAGACCGTTTCGTTCTCGCAGCAAGCCCTCTCGTCGACTCCGTTTATCGACATGCGGCCATGGCCAAATTTACTTCATCTGCGTGCTCTACGATTTACTGACCGAGCATAGATGGACGCAGCCGAGAAGGTATAGAACGCGGCTCAATATCGTTGCTAACCAAGACTCCGACTCTCCTCGCAGTTCTCGCCCCTTTCGCACATTCATCTAAAACACCATGGTCTTCTGCTTCCCCAGTAAACGCCTTCGCAGATTGTTCTCTGATGACGACCACGAAACTCTGTCGTCCTCAACGGCCCTGGCGAAGAAGCCTCAATCACCAGCGCCTGCCACTTCCGCCCCGCCAGCTGCTGCGCCGTCGCATAACGCGGTGATACCGCAGGAGAAGACGAAGGGGGCCCCAAAGGTGGCGATCATTATTTACAGCATGTATGGGCACATTGCAAAGAGTAAGTCCTTCGCTGTTCATTTTCGAAAGGTTAAAAGCTAATTTTGATTGCTCCAGTGGCGGAAGCCGTCAAGGTTGGAGTGGAGAAATCGGGTGGACAAGCCACCATCTACCAGTATGTTAATCATGTCCTTTCTTGACGAGTATACGCTAATCCGATGATGATGCAGAATAGCGGAGACGTTGCCCGATGAAGTGCTCGCGAAGATGTACGCGCCACCAAAGCCGCCGTACCCTATTCTCGAACCCAAGGACCTGCCTCAATTTGACGCGTTCCTCCTGGGTATTCCGACTCGCTTTGGCAATTTCCCAGCACAATGGAAGGTATGTCCTCTAACCACGGAACAAGGACGCGTGTTGACTGAACCGGTCCGATCTCCTAGGCATTCTGGGACGCCACCGGCCAGCTGTGGGCCTCGGGTGCGCTGGCAGGCAAATACGCCTCGATATTCGTGTCAAGCGCGGGCGTGGGCGGCGGACAGGAGACCACGGTCTCTAACGCGTTGTCTACGCTGGTCCACCACGGCATCCTCTTCGTACCTCTCGGGTATTCGAGGGTATTCGCGCAACTGACCAACTTGGAGGAGGTGCACGGCGGTAAGTCGCCTGAAATCTCTGGCGTATTTGTAACGGGTGTCTGACTAGTGTACATTTAGGCTCACCGTGGGGCGCTGGAACGGTGACTGCGTCGGACGGCTCACGGCAACCCTCTGCTCTGGAGCTGGAGACTGCGGAAATTCAAGGACAGCAGTTCTATAAAATCGTCACCCGCGCGTTCCATTGAGTTCCGAGCGTGAATTATTCTGCATACCTTAGTCACATTTAAGTATTGTCGTATGTACGCGTATAAGCTGATGCATTATATCTACGGTTCCAAGTGTAGAGAAGGTCACGAGTGAGTCGATGATTTCACTTGCGTACGAATCGTCTTTCACTTCAAATGGATGAGTACTGGACCAGAGTGAACAGCATGCTGAGAATTATATGACACACGAAGACCACAAAGACGGAGGCGTATTGCATCGGGGACCTACAGTCGGCCGATGGCGTCGTTGGATGTCTAGGGAGGCACGCCATCGAACCAGTAACATGCTTACTTGCGCCCAAGGGCTTGGTGCACACTCCCCAGTGCGCAAAGAGGTTTGTAATTCGGACAAAAATACTTATGAGAATTTCTCTGAGGTGACTCACGCTAGACCGACATATATAGTTCAATAACGTGTTCGTTGTACGACCGGCGGTAATATACACGGGTTGGAGGGTATTCAGTAAACATGGCCATGGAAAATATGGAATTGTCGAGCAACCTCGCGTGCTGGGCCTGGAGGACGTCCAGAAGCACGTCCACGTCGAACCTAGATGTCCCTGGGATTGTCTAGTTGTCACACCTGCTGGCTAGCCTTATGGGTTTAACGGTAGTCACTGGTAGCTTCGATGTCCGGTGTTCACTGTAAAAATGAGAAGTGAACGCTCTGGTCGGGGCATTTGATGCAGGTAGAATAACCGAGTGCTCTTCGCGTGCCGGGCCTGGAGGATCTCCAGAAGCACGCCCACGTCGAACCTAGATGTCCCGGGGGCAATCTGGCTGGGACACCGCTTGGCTGGCCGTAAGGCGCTGCATCTGGACAATCTGATACTGACGCGACAAAGACATCTGCTGAAAGGGTCATGTTGCGAGATGGTATCACCCCTGGAAAATACAGCCCAGTGGCGTCGAGGCAGACGGATCGCGTTGGATGCGATCCGTGTGTCCTTTGTCCGCTGGCGTTTCCTGAATGTACGTGCGTGGACCGCTGGGCGAGTTCGGAGCGCTCGGGGCGCAGGGCGGCGAAATTTTGGAGGATGGGAGACGGAACAGGGTGTCGTGGCTGTCGTGAGTTGCCGCGACGTTGGGATTTGGTGTCTCGGGGCCGGGAGACGCCCGTGGGAGCATTGGCGGGCTTGTCGGTCGGTAGAGATAAGGCTCTGGGGAGGTCGAGGGCGACATATTTTGTGTCGTGGGGAAGAAATGCGAAGCGAAAAGTGTGAGGGAGAAGAGGATGAAACGCGGCGGGGTGCGATGGGTCCGCGGGGGCAACACAGACACGAGAGAGACGCCGGTGGGTCGCTTTGCGGTGCAGGGTCGAACTGGCTGGCGATGGGCGGAAAAGTCGGGGAAAAAACTGCTGGTCAGTGCGGTGCAGGGAGAGAGCAGCTGGATGGCGCACTCGCTGGAGGGAGACAAAAGAGGGCGAAAGCGGGTCGCTGGGGGCTTACGTATCCGAGTACCACGATCGGGGTCAAGTGCGCACGGATGCGTGTGAGTGCTGCAGCCACAACGCCGTCAACAGACTGCCGCCTCTCTTTCCGCGATCCCGAGTGTGATCGACGCGACGTCAGAGTGTCAGAGTGGAGCACAAGTGACGGGCGCTTACAATAAAACGCACCGACAAGGGTTCGCCCTCTGGTGGGGAAACCGCACGATCTAAATCCATGAGATAGAGCATGTCCAGGTACCTAAATTACACTATGAGCTTCTCTCCTGCGCTGTGTGCCAGTCGACGCGCGCACCTTGCTGCTCCACCGCCACACTGCGTCGTGCCGCGTTCCCTGCCCAGCTGCCTCGCTCGCAGCACCCTCTCGACCTCGCCAGGTGCGCTTCTCCGCCTGTCTGTGCAAAGTGCCCGCGCGCGCCGTCCCTGTATGCGTCCCAGAACACGGGCGCTTAGCTCCCTCGTCGCTCTCTCTTCTCCTGTCATGTCGCTGGAGTCCCGCTTCCTTTGCTCGCTCGCTCGTCCCCTCCCCTGCGCTCGAGTGCCGCACCAGCTGCCGTCCCGCCCTCAAAACCGACCCCCCGGCGCTCTTTCTTTCCCTGCGTCAAATTTGGCCTCTGCGTCGTTCTCTCCAAACGCGCCCTCCCCTTAAGACGGTCGTCCCTGGAGGCCCAGAAACGCCATAATCGTACTCTCGGGGGTCGTGCGATCCTGGGGATATGGCGCTCTAGCTGGGGGAGTGCGTGTGAGAGCGGGAATTGGGTGTTGGTTGCACGGTGTGTATTTCTCTTTTCTCGACAACGCTCCCATTATATCGTCTGAAACCCGCCCTGATAGACCTTCAAAGTCGCCGCTTTCGATCCATATAAACGATTTGGCTGGAACTTCTTCGAGGCGACGTCTGCGTGCCAAATCGCTCCCGTGAGTAATTCGTTTAAAGCGCGACGGGAACAGCTCGGCTTACCTTCAAATTCCAAGGGAGCATAGTATGAGATGTCTTTGACGACGTCCGACAACTCCTGGGCCTCCAACTTTCGTCGACGACGCGCAAATGGCCATCGTCGACATCACCCGCTAGAAACTCGCGCGTACGCAACTCTGATGCACCACAAATGGTCGCGCGGGCATCCAGAACGCACGCCGGATTTTGCGTGAGCCAGCATAATGAGCCGCGCGGGTCGTCGATCGCGAGAATGTCGATCGCGAATAGTCGCGTTCTGTGAGTGCTTGCACTCTCGCGTGCGTACAGACGGCTGACGGAGTGCATACAGGCGTCGTTCCAACCATAACACAAAGTAGAACACGACACTGGATCGCTTGGGGCCGAGAACGACGCCCCTCGAGCACGATACACCGTTTACCCCCGACGCGCGCACAAGATCGCGCATACAGAGCCCAGGGACCACCCAATCACCGAGGAAACGACTGGTATCGAACGCCGGGACGTCGGCGAGCCCGACGACAAGACAGTGCCGGCCGCGGGACGTCCAGAAATCGCGTCGGAACACGCCTGGGTGCGCGGTAAGTCCGGGCGATCCACGCGCGAGGAACACCCCCAGCTCACCTCGCGCACGCTTCCCAGGCCCCGCCGCGCCCCCACGAACCCCGCGGGCGCATCAGACCGCCCACCCGGGCACTTTGAATTTCGCCAAAAATCGCCCGTTTTCATGGCGTGTTTTCGTCGACCCCCGCCGAACGCCCTGGAAACGCGCGAGACGCGTAGCACGACGTCCCGCCGTCCGCGGAATGTTGTTTTCGACGCGGCGCGGGCGCGGAATCGCTGGGAATTGGCGGATTTCCGGAGATGTGGACATCTGGGTTGGCGCGTTCGAGATAACACCACGGCCGCGCAGACCAATCGCGTACGTCGCGGGACGTCCCAGGAACCGAAACGACGCGTGGCGTGCGGGCACGCGACGCAGACGACGCGCAGGACGGCCCCGAGCTGTTTTCGCGCCGTCAGTGAGTCTCGCACTTTCACCACTCAAACTTCCAGATACTCACCTCATTTCTGCATTCCCAGGACGCACGTTCCATCGCGAGTGCGCCCGCGGCATCGGCGCCGCCGTCTGCGCACGTCGGAAAATCGGCCAGAACGCGCGATTTTCGACGATCGTCGCCTCGAAAAACGCGAGGAAATCTCGGCGTCGTCGTGCAAGACACCGAGTTACGATAGGGGAAGACACGTCTTATGAGAACACAGAGGGCTGTTGCGGGCGATCGGTGAGTCTTGTGCTTCCTTTGCACGAACGACTGCATGCTCACCTTGTTTATACAGTACACTCCCAGCCAGAAAGCACAGTCTTGACGGGCGGCATGCTCTCGCAAAGCGACGCTGCACGCGCCCCCGCGGCAGCACCAGGGAACGCAACGTAGACGATGCGCAGGACGGCCCCGAGCTGTTTCCGCGCCGTCGGTGAGTCTCGCGTTTTCCCTCCCCAAACGAACAGATACTCACCTTCTTTTTGCATTCCTAGGATGCACGTCCCATCGCGAGTCCGCCCGCGGCATCGGCGTCGCCGTCTGCGCACGTCGGAAATTCGGCCAGAACGCGCGGTTCTCGACGATCGCCGCCTCGAAAAACGCGAGGAAATATCAGCGTCGTCGCGCAGGACGACGAGTCGAGATGGGTCGTATGGGAACACAAAGGGCTGTTGCGTGTGATCGGTGAGTCTCGTGCTTCCTTTGTAAGAACGACCGTATGCTCACCTCGTTTGTACGCTCCCAGCACGAATGGGCGCCGGAAAACGGCCAGAAAGCACAGTCTCGACGGGCGGCAGGCATGAGGAATTGACCGCCGTCGTCGCAGCAGCACCAGGAACGTCGCCAGAAAATCGACCGTAGGGCGGAACGCGCACCATCGACGCTTCGTCTGTTGCTGGGCGGGGCTGATCGTCGACATCGCACGAGGAAACGAGGCGAAATCCGGGCGTTTGCATTGGTGAGAGCCCCGACGAACGAGACGTGGTCGCCGCGGGACTTCGGGCCTGCGCTTCGCGTTGGTTTCCGTCGTGCGCGAGTGCATTCTGACGCTGTTTTTCGTTCCAGCGAGAGTAACATCTTGAAGATATTGAGGGAAACCATGGAATCTAGGCGACGGACGACGGCATCAGCGGGCTGTTTCCGCGCGAAACGAGGGACGAACGTACCAATGGTATGGTGGCTCTTCCTGGACAAAAAGAGGTCAGAATAGGGTATACAACCGATCAAGACAAGCAATCGCACGCAGTCGCGCGCAATTGCTTGCCATAGCGCGCGAATGCACGCGCCGGGGCCAAATGGTGTCGGTTCGATGCGTGCAATTGCGCGCAGTCGCGCGCGATCGCGCGCGGTTGCACGATGACACTCGCTTTTGTACATGACCACCCACCCCGCGATCGCGCGCAAATGCACGACCAAAACCAAAACCAAACGCAGAACACAGTTGAATCGCACGCACGATGGCACGCTGTTGCGCGCGGCTGCACTTCATCGGTGACATTCGTCGATCAATCGCGCGCTATCTCGCGCTATCTCGCGCTGTTGCGCGCGATGGCGTGCGACAATGTGTTGAGTGTCTTGAACATTGCTTTTTGTCCAGCCTAGACCTTCATACAATGGACGACGACGCGTAGCGCACGAAAGCGAGGAAAGCGAGAAAATCGAGGACGAATGGGATTGAGGGCGAGCCCGTGCGAGCGTTGCGAGAGGGTGTGCGCGCGAGGGTGGATCGAGGAGACGGAGGCACCTAGAGACAAGTAGACCATTAGCGAGACGACGCGACGACGAACGTGCCGCAGACGTACCTATGCTTCTCGCGCAGAGGCGTCGAGGGCCGCGGCGTCGCGAGGACACCTGTAGCACCTGGTTAGCACACCTGAATATATTTCTGAGAATTTCGAGCATAGTGTGTCTGACACTTACCGGCAGGCGCCGCATTTCGACGCGAGGTGTGTCGGGAGGGGTGGGGGAGGTGCGGAAGGGTGCGGGACACCCTCCATAAATTTTATGGAGGGTGTGCGAGGGTGGGGAGGATGGTGGCGGGGGTAGAGGAAGTGAACGAGAGGCCCGGCGAGCGTCGCGCAGCTGCGGCGCACGGGCCACTTCGGCCTTACGCGAGGCTGTGGGAACCCGCTCGTGCTTCACGCCAAGCTGTTGCAACACCCGGGAAGGGCCCTCGCAACACATCAGGGGCCCTGTCGTGAGTTTTCCTTTTTTTATTTTTCTTATTTTTCTGATGCCCAGGGCTGTGCCTGCCGCACCCCTGGGCATCCCGGCCCTGTCGTCCTTCCGGCTGGCATGCCGGAAGTGACATCCTGCACATCTGCCTTGTGCACAGGGCAGCATGGAGCATGCCCGGCCAGAGGTGTCCCCTCTGCCTGGGCCTGTTCCCAGCTGCCCTGTGCACAAATATCTCACTTTCCAGCACACTCTGAGCCCTGGGACTTCCTTAAGTGAGAACAGCAAAATATGCGAACAATTTGCGTGATTTATTGAGTAGTATGACACCCCAATCGCGAGACGAGAGCAGCACAGCAAAGTGAGCAAAAACTCGAAAATGTAAATGTGAATGTTGCACGGCAGTCCCTCACTTTCTGGTGCTGTATTCATGTGTGCGACGCTATCTACGCTATGTACACTTCGTCTGTATCCCCCACGAGCTGAAATCCCCGACATCGTGCGACGCGAGCGAGCCCAGCCAGTTATCGATCCCGCGTGCCTGCCAAATGTGGCAGGCCGAAGCGCCACCACGTCCAGCGCTGGCTGGCGCTCTCCCGCCTACCACTCGCACCGCCCGACGTCTGCGCACTCTACACTCGGCTCACGAGGGCGCGTTTGGACGTCAGGTACCGCGCCGACGATGGCGTGCGAATGCGCTGCACAGCGTCCCTGGAGAGGAAGACATGCGCCCGGGATTCGACTCCAACGAGGCAAGACGCCGCGCGTACTCGACGGTCCTCGCCGACTCGCCTCGGACAGGAACAAATCCAGGTGCGTGGAGACGACATCAGAGGGTACTAGGAGTGCTGATGCGAGACCAACGGTGCTGTTTTGGCGAGCCGAACGGCGTCCAGGCGTGCTACATTCGCTGTTTGCGGTGTTTTCGTCTTTTCGCTCGTTTTGCCGTTCACTCATCGCCAGCCAGCAGCAGGGACATACAGACCGCCTCCCAACGCTCAAAGAATATACTCAAGACCATTTCACGAAAGAAACCGGGGGATAACGCGAGACGACGCGAATCGTCGTGTTCCAGTCCGGAGGGCTCACCGCGCGTCGACAGCGACGGCCTGGACAGGCTCGGCCAGGGGCTCGCTTGTGTAGCGTCCCTGGAGCGCCAAGAGTTACGACATCCCCTGTGCGCAACCAGGGAGTCCCCCGAAACACGCAGAAACGGCGGAATCGCCTCAGCATGCTCCCAGGGCTCGCGCAGAATCTCCCCGCCGAACGGGACACCCAGGCCGCGCCAGACTCGGGGAGCGCCATCCCATCAAATGCCCCATCACACATACGTACGCCGCTATGGATACGGGGACACTGCGCGCACGGAAGATGTGTTTCTTTGTGCGCGCAGGGTCCTCGCTTCCGCTGGCATGGTACACTAACGCGATGGGGCGAGACGGCGTGCGTCGGAGGTGCGGTCGCGTCGGGGTGTCGCAGGATACGGGGCCCGTGTTTGTCAGGGCCAGTTACGTGCGTCCGCCGAGGAAGAGGGTATAAAGAGGGGTGCAGGATGAGCTGAGGACCTCATCCCATCGGCTCTCCTCCACTCTCCTCTCCTCTCCCCTCGCCTTCTCCACCCTCCTGTTCTACATAGCAGCATCCCACCACCCGCTTACTCCACCATGCTACGCTTTCCCTATTGGTTTCCCGCCCTCTGCCAACGTTCTCGACGTTCTCTGCACTGCGCCACCCGGCGCTCGACACTGCGAAGTAAGCCGTACATTATTTCCGCTGCTTCACTCCGCTATTTACTGACTATACAAACTTATAGAGTCGCTTTCTACGACGTCTACGGCGACGACGCAAATCGTTATCAGTCGCTTTACGCCCTTTTGTTAACCGTTCTCCCCGCGGCTTCAAGTTGGCTCCACACAATCACAGCCAGCCTCGTTCACCCTGGTCTCTCGTTTTGAAGCCCCGGTAAGCATCTCGGTTTAATCCGCGTTCAAATGTGCTAATATTAACGCAGATGCTTCTAAAACTATGAACGCGAACGATTAACGTTCAAACAGCTCGAGCAACATTACTATGTGGGTTCCACGGTTTCTTATCCACTCGCTGCTGCGTACTCATGTTATCAAGCACGTCTCAGGTCTGCTGCATGCACCTTCAAGTTCTATACTCGACTCTTAAGACTGCGCTCAGGTTGTTAATGTTTGTATTAGGCCCTCTCGCAGGTGAGTAACCACTCGCACATGTCAGTTGACTCGACTAATGTCGAGTCGAGATCTATCACGCTTCTGGCCTCAATTAACCCGAGACTCGAATCAAGGTACGTGCTGCGGTATACTCTGATCTCTACGGCGATGCTCATTTCTGCCGTTGATCAGGGACGCCGCCCACGGCCATTACGGTAGCAGCACGCAAATCGCGCCCTGACGACCGCCTAGCGAGCAAAGCGCTATCTGCGCTGGGCACCGTCGTTCCACCACACAGAGGGCCGCGACGAGCTCTGTCCCCACGCTGTCTTTTCTTCCCACCATCGCCGTCGACACACGCACGCACGCACACCGCCGCCTCCCGCCCATCGCGCTGAACGCCGCTGAACTCGTTCCAACGCCGTCCGACGGTCTTTCCCCAGCCTAACGCGAAGAGCCGTGTGCCGTCGCCGTTATCAAGCTGACTGGATATAATGTATTGGTGAGTAACACAAACCGTACACTCTTCAACTTGACTGAAGCCGTTGGGCAGCTTCGTTCACGCCTTTGGTTGACTAGTAGGCTGCTCGAGTCACGCCGTAACTCGCCCCGCGCGGTCCTTTGATTCGACCCCAGCACACTTGGTAAGAGCTCCCCCCTTCGCGCGTACAATTCATCTGATTAATATGGTTGTATTGTTCCATCGTAGGTTCGTTAACGCGCTGAAGCCTCGAATAGTCGACGTAGGACCCGTCGCCTACAAATGTGCGGACCTCTTGCGTACACAACCCCACTCGTCCACACTTAATCCAAGTCCTCGAAGGTATGGCTACTAAAGAGAACGGGTCAGTACGCTCTGCTTTTCGTCAACGGCTCCTCACCCTTCAATTACTATCCGTCTTCAGATTGACTGCACCCGCGTACCACTCGAAAACCGCGCTTATCGTCAAATACGAGGGTGCCAGCAGAACGCTGGCAACCTTACTCGTCCACACTTGAGACACCCTGTAAACATACATCAGTAAGTCTCGTCTATATCCTTTGTTACTCTACTTACCGTTGGTATTCCGCAGACATCCGCTACAATGCGAGTATAGTCCGGTCGGCCGTCGCAGTCCTTGCGCGTGCTCGTGCGCATTTGAAACCGAAGTCTTGAGGGCTGTTAAGCCGCCGCGCTCCTCTGGTACGTGCCGTGCTCGTTTGGACCCGGCTACCCCGCTGACCATTGTAGCCCAGGGCCTGCGTGCCCTCTGTTCGGACCGGCCGAGTCTTGAGTACTGGCAGGACCCGTCAAGTGGTAAGGAGGTGCCGGCGTTCTGCTGGCAACCTTACTCGTCCACTTAATCACCCTGCAGACGCACGTCAGTAAGTCCCACCCATACACTTTGTTACTCTACTTACTGTTGGTACCCCGGCCGTAGTAGACACCCCCTACGATCCCGTCGACATCACAATCCTTGCGCGTACGGGTGCGCGTTCAAGCCAGAAGTCTTGAGGGTTGATAGCCCGCCGCTGTCCTTGGTATGTGCCGGGTTTGTTTGTATTTGGCTACCCCGCTGATCGTCGAACGTAGCCCAGAAGCTGCGCGCCCGCTGTTGGCACCCGCCCAGTATTGATTACTGGCATGCATCGAGTCGCGAGCCCTGGTAACAAGTCGCCGCCGTCCCATCCTTGCCGATCATGCCTATTGACAAGGAGGTGCCAACGTTCTGTTGGCAACCTTACTCGTCCACTCTTAATCACGCTGTGAACGCACATCAGTAAGTTCTACCGATATCATTTGTTACTCTACTTACCGTTGTTACCCCGTAGTAGACACCCCTACGATCCCATCGGTGCCGCCGTCCTTGCGCGTACTAGTGCGCGTGCAAGCCACAGGTCTTGAGGGTCGATGACCCGCCGCTGTCCTTTGGTATGTGCCGGCCTTGTTTGTAATAGTCTACCCGCTGATCGTCGAACGTGGCCCAGGAGCGGCGCACCCGCTGTTGACACCGGGCGAGTCTTGATTACAGGCGGGCTACGCCGAGTCGAAGGCCCCGGTTACAAGTCGGCACCGCGCCCCCTCCTCGTCTCTCGACCCCGCCGCACGCCGCCAACGACGTCGGCGATCGATCCCACGACGTACGTCGCCGTACTGAGGTGGGAGTTCCGATTTCTGGCCTAGGCCGCCCCGACGATTCGATATGTCGTACCGCACCGTACGACGTCCTGGCGCGGGTCTGACGCGCCTGTGCCCGCCTCGTCGCGATCCCGCCGTCCTTGGTACGCTCGCCGCCGTCTTGTTCGACATGTTCACTGATGTCCTTCACGGCAGGTCCAGGGCGATAACTGTCTCCACTCGCCGACGTCCACGTCCTATCGACTGTCCCCACCCGTCGCCCGCCTCCACGAACGCCCGCCATGCCGTCGGTTTGACCCTAACCTCCGTCCTGAGGTCTTGCTCGGCGAATCAAAGGTCGGTCTTCGTGTATAATCTTGCTGTTGTCCTGATACTGACTCTGGTCTTCGTAGCTTGCCCGTACTATGTGCGTAACGATTAACCTACAAACAAAGCAAAAGTGAGTACTCCTGCCGTAGTCAAGCTAATAAACATGGTACTTACCGGCTCTTCTCGAGGTCTTTTAATGCCGTATCATGAAGCGATACGATGATGATCGTATACACGACCCGTTCGTAATTGAATGTAGGCACTATCAGGTCACGGTAAGTATCGCTATAAACTCGAATTCAACTCGTACTTACTCACGAGATAGAACACCGAGGACGCGGCTTGTGGGGGTAAAGCCTTGGTGAGTCGAGTCTACATGTTGCCCCGCGGTTTGTTACTGACTGCTGCCTGTAGCACGATCTCTATGCAGATCGAGTGGCGACGTTGCGGGACCCCGCATACCCTCGACCGTGCCGGGCTTCGACGCGCCTCGCCGCGGCGACTTGCACACTGCGTCCAGGGGAGGAGTCCGGCCGTCCACCGATAACAACCGTTCAGCACGCTGCCGGCACTATCGGGTAAGTACGGCCACCGACTCTTTCAAATTGATACTCACGTATGAAATAGGCTCGTCCACGATCAAGTGTGGACGAGTAAGGTTGCCATGGACTCGCGCTGTCCATTGGCAATGGCTTGTATCGCCCGGGGGCCCCCTAGTACACACGGTAAGCACAAGCTGATACTACAAATGACGTGTTACTTACCACTCGTATAGCACGATGGATTAAGAGTGGACGAGTAGGGCCCTACCGCTGTCGGTTTGGCCCGTGCTCTGCCCTCGATCCTATGGTACGCCGTACATTTTACTGTGTTGCTGTCTGTTGTTGACCCGACTGCAGTAGGCTTCGACGACGTCGGGGGCCCCGTGTACCACTCACCGCACAACTCGACGACTCGGCCGAGAGGCGTCGTCGGTCGCTTTGCGATGGGTCATGGCACCCTGAGGACATTCCCACGTCAGATCGACGTGGGGTTTTTTGAATTAGAGGTGCGTGGGCCCTCGTCTTCGCGGCGTGCCCGTTGACAAACGTGCTCCACAATTACAGATGCGTCGGTGGGGGTGGTTGCGACACACCATACCCAGTAGATCACCAGTCGAAATGTCAACGTATTGGTATTGTGGCTATGTACATCGTTATCTGCGCGACTTGTTAGCGGGGCTATAGGTTGTAAAGCGGCGGCTACTGACCTAATTAACAGAGCCAGACGGTGCAGGCCGTCGGCGCGCGAGCAAACCCAATGTGCGATGCGCATGACGTGCCGTAGAGCAGGCTGGACGGCGTACTCGCGCCGTGGTGGTGGTTACATTCCTAGGTACGTCAATCTTCTTGCCGCGGCGCTAGTGCTGACAATCGTTGCCGTACAGTGTTTGTAGACGCAGCACAGAGCCCGCGGTAAGTCTGTTTCAAGCCCCAATATCTCGAGAGTGATCCTACAAACATATCTGGTCAGATTCCCGCACGACGCGTTGGATTATACACTTACCGAGCTGACCTGCTCGCGTCGGTCTGTCCTCCGTGGTTCACTGCTATGCATCCCTTCGTAAGTACGCTTGGTTATTGTTTAATTGGACGCGATGCTCACCAGCTTCAACCTGTCAGTTGCCCGCCATCTCCGTACCAGCCTCGTCGTACGTCTCTTCCACCCCGTCGCGTCCGAGTCGCTCGTCGCTGAAGTTCGTCCCCAGCGATACGGTTGTATTTTGAGAGCCCCGTGGGCCGCCTTCTGGGGTGGTTAACGCAGTCGGTCGGGCGCGGGTTATGCCTGGCTGGTGGACGCGGGCTAGCTCGCACGGCGGAGAGTGGATGTTGCAGTTAATTACTGCCGTGTTGCCCGCGGTCGTGTGCGTTCTACAGCACCGTGATTAGCCGTGCATTGAGTCTGCGGAGGGCGCGAGGCGGCTTACCTGCGGCGCGCAGCCCGCTGAGTCGAGGACTGGCATGGACAGAAGCAAGAGCCAGCGACAGGACGCTTATCGTTATCCCGTAGACGCCGGCACGCTCCAAATCGGGCTCGCGAGCAGCCTGTTTCGCGCCCAGCTGCTGCAAGCTTGCCCAGCTTCCAGTCGCCGCCTTGCAAGTCGCGTGCGCCCGCACACTGCTGCCAGTGGAACGCCGCGACGTGGACTGCGCAACGAGCGCGAGCGCGTGGTTGGTCGTGCGTGCGCCGCCCGCCAATGGCGTAAATGCAAGGTTTCCGGTCCGAGCCAGGCCGTTTCGTTCTCGCAGCAAGCCCTCTCGTCGACACCGTTTATCGCCATGCGGGCATAGCAGAATTTACTTCATCTGTATGCTCTACGATTTACTGACCGAGCATAGATGGACGCAGCCAAGAAGGCATAGAACGCGGCTCAATATCGTTGTCAATGCTAACCACTCTCCTCGCAGTTCTCGCCCCTTTCGCACATTCATCTAAAACACCACGGTCTTCTGCTTCCCCAGCAAACGCCTTCGCAGATTGTTCTCGGATGACGACCACGAAACTCTCTCGTCCTCAACGGCCCTGGCGAAGAAGCCTCAATCACCAGCGCCTGCCACTTCCGCCCCGCCAGCTGCTGCGCCGTCGCAGAACACGGTGATACCGCAGGAGAAGACGAAGGGGGCCCCAAAGGTGGCGATCATTATTTACAGCATGTACGGGCACATTGCAAAGAGTAAGTCCTTCGCTGTTCATTTTCGAAAGGTTAAAAGCTAATTTTAATTGCTCCAGTGGCGGAAGCCGTCAAGGTTGGAGTGGAGAAATCGGGCGGACAAGCCACCATCTACCAGTATGTTAATCATATCCTTTCTTGACGAGTATACGCTAATCCGACGATGATGCAGAATAGCGGAGACGTTGCCCGATGAAGTACTCGCCAAAATGTACGCGCCACCAAAGCCGCCGTACCCTGTCCTCGAACCCAAGGACCTGCCTCAATTTGACGCGTTCCTCCTGGGTATTCCGACTCGCTTTGGCAATTTCCCGGCACAATGGAAGGTATGTCCTCTAACCACGGAGCAAGGACGCGTGTTGACTAAACCGGTCCGATCTCCTAGGCATTCTGGGACGCCACCGGCCAGCTGTGGGCTTCGGGTGCGCTGGCGGGCAAATACGCCTCGATATTTGTGTCAAGCGCAGGCGTGGGCGGCGGACAGGAGACTACGGTCTCTAACGCGTTGTCTACGCTGGTCCACCACGGCATCCTCTTCGTACCTCTCGGGTATTCCAGGGTATTCGCGCAGCTCACGAACCTAGAAGACGTTCACGGCGGTAAGTCGCCTAAAACCTGTCGCGCATTTGTAACGGCTGTCTGACTAGTGTGCATTTAGGCTCACCGTGGGGCGCTGGAACGGTGACTGCGTCGGACGGCTCACGGCAACCCTCTGCTCTGGAGCTAGAGACTGCGGAAATTCAAGGACAGCAGTTCTACGAGATCGTGACTCGCGCATTCCATTGAGTTTTGAGCGGCGTATTTAATTAGGTACTCTAGTCATGTCTGCCAGCTGTCGTAACGATCTCATCCTGATCAGGTCTATAATTGTAGTCTATTCCATCGAAAGTGTTTAAAAATCGCCCAAACCCAATGAGACCGATGAAAAATTGCTCCTGGTCTTGCTGGCACAAGGATGGTCACGAGCAGGCTACAGAGCACCCCAGTCGACACGATATGAAGACAAAGGATCTATCAGCGTCCCTTCAGACCGTTCCTGAACGCCCGCCAGCACGGTGGTGGCGCTGGGCGGTTGTGTGTCGACATGGTACGAAAAGAATGAATATATTGTGGGGGAAGGTAGTCAGCAAAATCTAGCTAGTCGTAGGAATATGGAATTGTCAAGTAGCCTTTGTACACCGGGTCTAGAGCATCTCCAGAAGCACACCGGGGTCGAACCTAGATGTCCCTGGGATTGTCTGGCTGCGACAAGCTTCGTGACGAAGCGTCGTTGCTGTGGGAGGACGCTTGTTAAATGTACGATTAGCGAGGATTCTTCGCACAACGGGCCTAGAGGATCTTTAGGAGCGTGGCTGTGTCAAAACTAGAGGTCCTGGCCGTGAAAAGCGTGAGAGCGTTGAAGTGTCGAACGTAGCACCGTCGCTGTATATGCAGGAAATCGACACTGTGGCCGGGGCATTTGATGAACGTAGAATAACCGAATGCTCTTCGCGTGCCGGGCCTGGAGGATCTCCAGAAGCACGCCCACGTCGAACCTAGATGTCCCGGGGGCAATCTGGCTGGGACACCGCTTGGCTGGCCGTAAGGCGCTGCATCTGGACAATCTGATACTGACGCGACCAAGACATCTGCTGAAAGGGTCATGTTGTGAGATGGTATCACCCCTGAAAATACAGCCCAGTGGCGTCGAGGCAGACGGATCGCATCCAACGCGATCCGTGTGTCCTTTGTCCGCTAGTGTTTCCCGGAGGGCGTCCGGGTCCTCCGTGCGTAAATTCAGCTGGCCAGTCGGAGCGCTCGGGGCGCAGGGCGGCGAAATTTTGGAGGATGGGAGACGGAACAGGGTGTCGTGGCTGTCGTGAGTTGCCGCGACGTTGGGATTTGGTGTCTCGGGGCCGGGAGACGCCCGTGGGAGCATTGGCGGGCTTGTCGGTCGGTAGAGATAAGGCTCTGGGGAGGTCGAGGGCGGCATATTTTGTGTCGTGGGGAAGAAAAGCGAAGCGAAAAGTGTGAGGGAGAAGAGGATGAAACGCGGCGGGGTGCGATGGGTCCGCGGGGGCAACACAGACACGAGAGAGACGCCGGTGGGTCGCTTTGCGGTGCAGGGTCGAACTGGCTGGCGATGGGCGGAAAAGTCGGGGAAAAAACTGCTGGTCAGTGCGGTGCAGGGATAGTGTAGCTGGATGGCGCACTCGCTGGAGGGAGACAAAAGAGGGCGAAAGCGGGTCGCTGGGGGCTTACGTATCCGAGTACCACGATCGGGGTCAAGTGCGCACGGATGCGTGTGAGTGCTGCAGCCACAACGCCGTCAACAGACTGCCGCCTCTCTTTCCGCGTCCCTCGTTCCCTCTCCCCCTCGCCACCCTCCCCGCCTCGCCTACCCTCCGCCGTCGTCCCGAGCGTCGTCCTCGTCGCCGATCCCGCACGCCTCGCCGCCTCAGCGCCCCACATCGGGTCTCCTCCGCAACCCGGCCGATAACCCATTCACCGCTGCCCTCCGTCTTGTTCCCGGCCGTCGTCCTCGACTGCATGCCCCAGCGCAGTGCCACGCTCGCTGTGCACAAAGAGCTGCGTCCCACGTCCATCGCCCTCGCGTTCGTCGACGCACACGGTTCAAGATGATGCGCGGTACTCACATGCCCGCACAGTCCCTCATGAACATAAACCAAGCTCCCTTCTTGGCTCAGGCTCCCCCTCAACCTGGCCAACCCTCGCAGCCCCACCCCAATATGCTTCTCGGGGGCGGCGGCGCCCCGGGTATGAGCCTGCTTGGTGCAGGCGCGCAACATGCAAACGGCCCGAACCATTCACCTATGTTCCCGATGGGACTGCCTCAGGCCAACTCCGCTCAACAGAACCAGCAGCGCCGCTTAGTCCAGCAAGCTCATCCGAATCCTAGCATGAACCCGGGCATGGTTCCTAATCCACCACATATCAACGGCATCACACCGAACACACTCGCAGGGATGCCATTTGGCCCTACGATGCTGCAGAACAACTCCATTGCGCGCGGGCAGCCTCAACAGTCCATGATGAACGCGGCGCAGACCCATCTAGGCGGTATGCACCAGGCGCAACCGATGGGTGGGATGGCTGGAGGGATGACCCAACTCCAGATGCAGGCGCGCATGCAGCAGCAGCAACAACAACAACAGCAGCAGCAGCAACAACAGCATAGGATGCCGATGATGCAGCCTCACAATGGCATGCAAACCCAGCAGGGTCGTTTGCCAAGCGGGGGGGATTTACCTATGTTGACGCGCCAACAGACGGGTGTATTTCCGCCACACGGACCGCGTCCGGCCTCGCAGTCGCAGTCGATTCCTGGAGTTCCCCAACCGCCGTCACTTCCTCAGCAGCATACGTCGAATATGCAGCCGTTCACCCACCCCATGACTCCCCAGCAGCACCCCCAACCCCCTTCACAACTCGGCGCGCCGTCACACCCGTCCCATCCTAATGCTGGACAAAATTTGCCCGGCGGTCTGCCTAATGCCAATGGTGCCCAGCCAGGAGTGCGTGCACGTATTACGCCGGAACAACAGCAGCACCAGCAGCAGCAGCAGCAACAACTGTTCAACATGGGCTACCCGCCTCCTGGTTTGCATCATAACGTTCGCGTACCGATAGGCAACGGCCAGTTTGCGTCGGGCTCTTCCGCCACTCCCCCAAATGCCATGGGCGACCTCCAAGGGTCGATGCAGCCTAGCGCCATCGGTACCCAGCGGTCGACCAGCCGACAAGCTTTAATGACACCTGCCCAAGCACTGGCGTTCAATCAGGGGAACGAGGCTTTCGGTTCTAACCCAGGTATGCACCCACCGTCCGTGGGCCCACCTCGCCCGCCATCGCAGCAGCGTCTACAAACTGGGTATCAGTCAACTCCATCCGGGCAACCAGGACAGCAGCTCCCACCTCAGCACCCTCATCACCCGCAGCAACAGCAACACCCACAGCAACAACACCCACAGCAGCATCCACAACAGCAACACCCACAGCAGCAGCAGCAGCCACAGCACCCGCCGCACCCGCCGCAACAGCGATCCCCGATGGGCCCACAGGGTTCTCCTCAGCAGTACAACGTATTGCTGCAACGCAACCAAGCGCGGCCACAGTCTCAACCGCAAGCACAGTCGCCCCAGCAGCAATCTGGACTGTCACAAACGCCCAGGATGGTGCAGCAGCCCTTACCCCCCTCCATGATTTCTCGTACGCCGTCTGTGAACGGCCAGCCACCTCAGACACCATCCGCCCCATCCAAACCTCCCACTCCTGCTGGTGGCCCACAGACCTCAACAGCGCGGCTCTCTCAAGGACCACCATCTGCGACACCGGGGCAAGGTATTTCTTCCCCCGGTCACGCACCTGGGCCTGGTCCTTCTTCGCAGCCGCAAGAAAATGGTGTACCACAACCCCCGCCGTCTGCTACCGCTGCTGCACCTGCTCACCGAGTGATAATGCCGTACGTTCCCACTCGGCTCGCTATATGCACTTTCGTCTCACGTCTTTTCCAATAGGCAAATACCGTACATAGGGCAAGGGCAAGGGATTCAGCGAGTACTGCAGCTTTCCGGGATTTTGGCGGGCGACGTCCCGAATAAAGAGAGGCATCTTAAAAACGTGGGTGAAATGCGATACTGTGGCACATAGACATTGACTTCGTGTCGTAGATCCTCAGCCTAGCGTGGTGGGAGCAAACAATCAGGGAATATTTTGTTCCCCACGCCATCCTCAAGCTGACGCTGTGGAAGGACAACCAGCGAATCGAGGCCAAGCCTTTCGGTGAGTGACATACGCCCATGTTGTTCTCGCTTACTCAATCTCAGGTCAGATATCACCATGCCCATCCTTCCTCGGTTTTTTCTCTCGACGACCCAATCTGGAGTGAAGTCGATGAGCCTCCAGATCAATGGCGCACGCGAGCGACCATATGCACCGAACGCATCTATCATTGAAGCCGCTGCAGCGTCGTGGACGTTCAACTACTTCAATGGGTATACAGTCGTCCTTCGGGGAACACTATTCGCACAGCTCTCTTGCCATCACATCCCAAACCCCCCCGACGGTGCGCCAAAGGCCGTAATCAGAATTGAGGCCTTGACGTTCGACGCAAATACGCACGAGAAGTTGATCGCGCTGGATTCGATTACTGGACATCGCACACCTGAATCTCCGGGTCTTCCGCCTATGCATTTGAAAGGTGTGGATGACGAGCACAAGTTCGAGGAGCCACGGTACGCTATCGAGCGCGGATCGATGCCCCAGGAGCCCGTCAACGCCTTTGGGATACCACAAGCGACGATGAGATGCCTCGAAGTGAGTTTGACCGCTGTATTCTCTTCTGCCATCGCTGATATCCGAGCAATTACAGCTCGCTGAGAGTGTCGCTCAAATGTCAGATCTGATTCATTTCTCCTGTGAACAAAATCTAGGTCCCAGAGGTGTGTCGCGCTGTTTCGGTTATGATACAGGTGATTAATTCTCTCCCTAGACGCACTGGGCCAATTTGCTCAGATTATCCGTGAACGAGGAGGTACCAGCGGTGGTACTGCGCAGAATAACTCTATACACAACCCAGGTGGCTACGGCCCCCCCGGCAGTGGGAGTACGTTTGACCACGGTACCATTGCCTCGTCTTCGTTGTATCCTGGGCCTTCACACCTACCACCATCGGCGCAGCCCCAGCAACCACAAGATGGCTCGGTCCATGGTACACCGAAGCAAGCCAACGCTGTCGCTACACCGCAGGCACCGGGCTCCACCCCCAGTGCTTCGGCCTCTACACCCGCTGCTACTACGCCCGCAGCAGCGTCGATGACGCCGATCCCGGCCCACGCTTCTCTGAAGCGTAAAGGCGCACCGACCGCAGGAGAGTCCGCGTCTCCGACGGTCGCGCACTCAGAGCCGCAAGCGAAGCGTCCTGCCCGAAAACGCGGCCGGACACAAAATGGGGCATAGCGCGGTTCCTCCAAGGACTCTTTTTCGTCGTATTTGTCACAGTTCTCCCGTGCTTTTGGATTTGCATTCGTAGCTTCACTTGATACTCTACTCCGCATAGCATAGATTGTATTCTACTCATACGCAGAGCGCTTTGTCTCTATACTGGAAGGGCGTCAGCGTTGTTTCAACATCCATCTATTATTTATCCCCATGATGTACCCTGTACCTAATAACCGTTGTCTGCCTGTCCGTTTGTCCGCCTCTCTTGCATTTTCCTTCGTTCTCATCGCGATTATCGTGTGCTGGAGATTGGCTGGGCTGATATGCACGAAGCCCTCGACCGGGCCGTACTTACCTCGGACCCGAAAGTTAGAGCTTCGTTGACACACAAACGCACGATAGGATAAGTCCATAATCTCCCAGCATACGCGGCATGGCTGCAAAGATGACAAAATGTACACGGAATCTATCATGAATAATTGAGACTGAGGTCATGGCTGTAATCACACTGGTCGCCATATCTGCACCTGTGATTGGGCAAAAAACGGACGACATGATCAGCTTATCGTTCACGCGAATGACTGGTGGGTTCACGCTCGCCTTCCTTGTGCATGAAACTGGCAAACTTTTCTATTGTTCGCAAAGCCGCCCCTGCCGAAGCCGTCGCCCCGTCCCCGCCCCCGTCCGCGACCTCGCCCCCGCCCGCCCCGCGCCCACGGGTCCTCGCCAGACCACCGCCGCTCCCGCCCCTCGTCGCCGCCGAACCCGCGGTTGTCGAAGTCCCCGCCGTAGCCGGGGACGTTCGCGTTCGCGGCCCAGTCGGCGTCGCTCGCGCTGCGCTGCATGCTCTGTGGCGCAGTGGGTGGCGCCGGGGGCTGTTGCGGTGGCGGCTGCTGTTGCTGTTGCTGCTGCTGTTGCAAGAAGGAGGCGCTCTGGATGATGTGCTGCAGATTGAGGTTCGCGAGGATGTTCGTGTCGAACGCACCCCCGGCCGGCGGGGCTTGCGGCGGATCTGCCATGACGACGTCGTTGTTCGCCGAGAGCTGCCCGACGAGGTCTGCGACGGACACCGTCGGCACCGCAGGCATCGGGACTGGCGGCGGCGCGTTCTCCCAGAAGGGCATCTCGCCCTCGTTGCAGGTGACCATCTCCTTGGCGTTGGCGTCGACCTGTTCTTCCGGGATCTGGCCCGTAGGTTCCGCTGCGGTTTCCGGAATCTGCGCGTCGGACATGTACAGCGCGCCGAGCGCGGTCTGTTCCCTGTCCTCCTGGATGGCCTTCTCGATGCTGCCCTTTCCGCGCGGAAGGTCGAGCTCGGGCGGGATTTCCATCACTGTTGTGCATTGTATTTATTTTCGTCAACTCTCGGCGGAACACCTCGCAGTAACTTGTTTGCTTACGGATGGGTTCGAACCAGTCGATTTGTTCCTCGAACAGGTGGGCTATCAGGGCTGCGCCCTCGCCTCGGTCAAGATCGCGCACGTTGTGACCACCGTGCATTCCCTGTGTGGCAACCGGCGCATAGAGCGCGTAATTATGGTTAATGTACAGTACATAGCAAACGCAAGGAAGAGTGCTGACATCCGCCGGGTCATCGTCGTACACTGCGCGTTCGATGATCTTGATCCGCTCGAGCTTGCCTTCAGGCGCCCAGGTCACTGATTTCTTCTTACCTAACTTCTTCAGCTCGTTCACACCGACAGAGACATTGGACGGCGTCGCGCTGGTGGGCGGCGGTGTCGACGTCGCCGGCGACTCTGTCCGCGGCTTCAGGGACTTCATGATGTCCTCGAAGGGGTTGAACGACGACGGCTGTGCTACATTCGAATCGGCCTCCTTTTTGACCTGCACCGCGGCCTTCTTGAAGTCCGGAAGCTTTGGCTTTGGTTTCGCCGCGGAGAAAAACGACGAGTCTGTCTTTGCATCCTTGATCGGCTGCTTGCTGGAGGGTTTCTTGAGCGAGGTGGTCTTGGTGGAGGTCACGACGACGGTGCTCTTCTTGACTGCGGGGGCGCCCTTTGGTGGCTGGGGGGGATCCTCTGCCTTGCGTTTCTTGGAGGTGGGATCGATTCCTGGAGTCGCGGGTTAGCGGGGTTAACATGCTTCGACGGACTGACGTGACTCACCCTCGCCTGCCTTCGTAGACGCCGGCCCAAGTGCCCCAGCGGGAATGAGCGCTCGCCATTTAGAAGCAATGTTTGACGCCATGTCTCGAATCGCTGCGTTTCGCATGAAAATGAACGGTCGCAGTTAGATACATTATTTCTGGTGCCCGCATAGCGGTAGGCAAAAGAAAAGTCTGGATTGTAACAAAATCTACGCAGTTCGGTCTTTGGGCACGCCGGCGGTCGCTGATGCTCAGACGTCGTTGGATAGTCGAGACGGGGGTCATGTCGCACTCAGCAGAACAGACGGGCTCACCTGAAGAGGTACTCGATTTCGACACACGCTTCACCTCCTTCCCTATCCCAGAATCCCTGAGCACGTCGAGCGTCATGGGCAAGCGATCAAGGATCTACGGTGCCAGATTGACAATGAGCATTCAGTCGCTTGGGTGTGACCCGGCAGCCACTCACGTGCAGCAGGGGCATAGTCACAGTAGCTCCAGGAGAGTCCGGCGCAGCACCGACACTGTCGACGAGCCATTGTTTTGTAATCTGCATCGCAAGCTTGTTCTCCGCCCAATTACGAAAGTAATGGTTGCCCGCATTATCGCGAATCTTTGACAGAATCTCCAGCCGCGTTGGAACGTCAACCTTGAGGATACCGTACTTCTCGATGTGACCCGTAAGATGTTTGATGGCTTGTCCTCCAGTAAAGGAAGAAAGTAGCGGTCTCAAGCCCACCAAAAACTTCTCTCTCAACTGCTCCGGCGAAGGTCCTGTTGGTTGTAGTTGCTGGATCGGCTGTGGAGGGGCCGGCGCGTAGAACATATGCGTGGGTATTCCAGTGTTCGGAGGAGCTGCATGATTAGTAGGCGAATGTGAGTGTAGTGCATACGGCGAGAGGGTCCCCGGTGGCGAATGATGAGACTGTGGCGGCGGTTGTTGCGACGGCTGTCGTTGGAGGGTCTGTTGGAAATGCGAGGGAGTAGTGTGGACGAACGACGGATTAATGGATAACGTAGGAGATTGCGATGCGTGCTGATAAGGATAGGTTGTGCGAGGTTGAGGATGCTGGGGATGCTGCGAAGAAAGAAACGCCGAGTATTGCGAGGTTGGACTTTGACCAACACCGTTCATGTTCATGGTGAGATTGGGGCTAAACCGATTGCGGTGAGTAGAAGTCGACTGTAGGACAAAGGACTTACTCGATCATCATCGGTTGAGGAGGCGGTGGTGAAGACGCTGCAGGGTGTTGCTGCTGCTGCTGTGGCTGTTGCTGCATGGGCGTCGGCGATGAGCTTGTGGCCCCATTGAGAGTCGAATAGCTCGACAGTGGGAGCTGCGTTGACGACGAGGATGCTGGCCATTGCGGAGTGCCATATGGTATCGTGCCGACGTACGTGCTAGGGGCGCCCGACAGGAAGTAGCCCGAGTGGGCGTGAGGCGAGAAGGGGTAAAATGACTGCGACGCCGGCGGAATGCTTGATGTCGGAGGTGCTGCCGGTGCTGGACGAGGCGGTCGACTGTGAGCATCGTACATCGCCTGCGACAAACGGTTTGCTCACCAGAAAGGTCCAACCCGAAGTCGCCCAGATCCATGCCTGGCTGCGCGCCCGAGGGTCCCGCTCCCGACACGCCAGCAGTCGGCTCCTTCCACTCGTCATTCGTGGTCGTACGGGAATTGTGGACGTCGGTAAGGTGCTGCTGCTGCAGCCACGATGTGCCTCCAGCATATTCCATGTGTATTGTTTTTGGACACTCGCACACTGGCGGTACGGCAACTGTTTACGGCTTATTTCTGCGTACAGACGAGCACGGACGGGGAGGCAGAATGGAGGCAGCGAATGTCGGGTGCTGCAGCGTGCTCCTCGTCTGGAATCGCGTCCTCACCGCTGCGCCGAGGGTCACAGTTGTCTTGAGAGCGAGCGGGGGTCACAAGGTTTGCCTCGTCGTTGACGCTCTTTGGCACTCCGCTTTGAGCTCCTCCTGGCCGGCGCCGCATTCGGACGCCGCTCTCACGGTCAGCACCGCCTGCGGGTGGTAACGACACGCTTTCTCGCGGCTTCAACGGCAATTCTGCCGCACCCAGCGCACCGAGCAGGTCTCTGCCCATCCCGAGATGTCTGCGGCCCCCAGCGAAATTCAGCGTGTGCCCGACAATAGCGGCGAATTTTTTTCCCACAAGCGCGATTCCGCGAGAGAGCCTAATCGAGTATAGTAAGATAACAAAACCAAACAGCTGCGACACCGCCTTCATCAAAAGCCTTGCAAACTTTTCTTACCCACTCTTACCCCCTTCTTACCCCCTTTCAACACGTCGCGTCGCGTCGTGGTCAAAGTCGCCTTTTGCTCAACTTTCTGAAATATGGCAGCACATCTTCCGGAGGGCCAAGCGCAGTTCGAGTACATGAAAATGCAGGTTTGTCGTTGGCCCGCCCCTCGCCGTCGTGTTCTCACGTCCACTCAGCTCATAGGCAGCTTGGGCGCGGTCGCAGAGACCATGCGCAACTGCGCGACCTTTGCAGAGCAGTTTGCGCAGCTCATCACCCCCATTGGCTACCCTGGCGCACCCATGCTCTTGCCCAACGGCCAGATGGCCCAAATGCCCCCACCCCATCCTATGGAACAGACCGGCGGGAAGCGCAAGGCGCCGGGAGACGAGGAGGTTGAGGGCAAGAGGAAGAGGAAGGCGAAGCCCAAGGATCCCAACGCGCCGAAGCGTCCCCCTTCCTCCTATCTCCTGTTCCAGAACGAGGTCCGTCAGGAACTGAAAGCCAAGCATCCTGGCGTCTCCAACAATGAGCTCCTAGCAATGATCTCGCAAGCGTGGGGTGAAATGCCCAAGGAGCAGAAAGATGTGGGTCTCCCCTTCTGCAGGCATGGCTACTGACTAAACTGATGTATGTTTTAGACCTACGAGGTTCGCCAGCGGCTAGCCAAGGACAACTATCTGTCTCAGAAAGCTCAGTACGAAAGCAAGGCTAACGGCACGGCTATGCCTGCTCCCCTGGTGTGTGTTATCTCAGGTCTATAGACGTCCATTGAGCTTACGCATACCAGGGAGTCCCGCAACCCATCCCAGTGATGCCCGTCATCGTAGCCACACCGGAGGGCGTAGACACGCCCGAGTCGGGCTCGGACGATAGCGACGACTCTGAGAAAGGCAATACTTCAGACGACGACGAGCATCCCTCCCCGAAGAAGCCCAAGCTAGAGCCCAAGTCTGAAGATGCGAAGGAAAAGAAGCCCCGGAAAACCAAGTCTTGAGTGTTGCGAATCTCCACTGCCGGGGGTGACTTTCACGACGAACTCTGTTTGGACACGAGTATGAGAGTGATTTGACCGTGTTCCTCCTCCTAGTTCGGTAGCTTATCTACTGTATTGCATAATCTTCGTATTGCAGAATGTTTGTCTTGGTCTTCTTGCGCCAGGCCTGTGAGAGAATGCAATGTGCTACGGGCCGGCCTGGAGGGAGCTGTTCGTTTAGGTCCGGAGCGATGCAGAAGGCACTGCTTTATCAAGTGCAGTTGTGTGCGGTACGTTTGCAGCAGCTCTCTGCATTGGCTCTGGTATAGAGCCCGATCTGACCCGTTCCTCGTCGCTGCTGTGCGAATGGACTGTGCGGGGCAGGGCCGGCTGAGTTTGGTCCCGATTGGACTGAAAGCCACGTTTGGCTGCTGGTAAGCCAGATGATGACGATCGCAGGCCGCCGAGCATCTGTCGGCCACGGTCACGATATATATAAGACTACGTACGCGGTTTGGGACAACCTCTCTTGCCCAACACCATATCGATGTCCCAACCTCCTCCGTACGGCGCTCCCCCGCCCCCGCGCAACCCCGACGCCCGACCGTTGCCGCCAGGCTGGATCGAGCAGTTCGACAGAAAGTGCGTACCCTCGTCCGACTCGCGACGTGATCTCACATCGTCCCCGCTCATCCAGTTACAACACTTGGTACGTCTGCAGTGCCCACCGCGACTGACCGCGACCCTCACGCGCATGCACGGTACAGGTTTTACGTGAACACGGCCCTCTCGCCCCCACAGTCGTCGTGGGTCCACCCCGCTGGTCCACCAGGATCGCCCCAGCCACCCTCTGGCTACGCCCCGCCGTCCGGTGGCCCCCCGCCCGAGAACCGCGGCTGGAACAACAGCCCATATCCCGCCCAAGGCGGCTACAACCAGGGCCCGCCGCAACAGCAGCAGTGGGCACCGCAAGGTGGCTACGGCGGCGGGGGCTACGCGGGATCGCCTCCCCCGCAGGGATACCAAGGCGGCTACGGAGGGCCGCCACAGGACCAGCGAGGTGCGTGATTCCTGCGATTCTCCCGCGTCGTGCTTCCGCTGATAGATTGTCTCCTTCGCGCAGGCTGGTTCGGCGGGGGTGGTGGTGTTCCCCAGCAGCAGCCCCAGGTCGTGTACCAGCAAGCCCCGCCTAAGAAAGCCGGTGGCATGGGCATGGGCACCGCCATCGCTGCAGGTACGCATCCCCTCCGCAGTATTGCTGCTATCACGAGCATCCGCTGAGCTAAACCATCAGGCGGTGCCGGCCTTATCGGCGGTGCCCTGCTGATGAATGCCTTTGATGACCACGAAGAGCACGAACAGCAGGAGGCATATGACCAGGGTGAGCCGAGCATGCACTCTCTCGCGTCTGCAGCTTGGTAATAACGTCCGGCATTCTAGGTTACAACGACGGTCAGGACGGCGATTACGACGGTGGCGGCGACTGGTAAACCCCTTCTTTCCCACTCTATGGCCTAGGTTTCGGCGATTCTCTTCGGAGAACGGTCGTGTTCTGCTGTTGGTTACACTCGCTTTCTCGCATCTTGCTCCGCCGGTCTTCTGGATCTGTACACATACATGATGAAGCTATGTACTCTGATTGTAACCTATTACCTCGTTGACATCAAAGCACTGCTTGCGAGTGCGATCTCGCCCGAAGCTTTTATTAAGGGCCACCATGCGTGGCGAGGCCCAGGTCGTTGGCCCCGCGGCGCTAATTTAGCGAGATCTCCTTGACCTGCAACCACCACCATGCCTGATCAGCAACCTTCGCCGACGGAGCGCATGCATACTCTGAGGTCCGCGGCGCGCTGCGGCCATTTTTTTGTACCCCGCCGTCATCACGATTCAGAAATCATGGTAGTGGACGCTTCCCTCTCGAGCAATGCTGAATAGAGGTGAGCATGGTATCATGTCAAGGCGCAAAAGACGCGACTTACTCAAAATCGTGGAAAGGTCCTGTCACGCACGAGCCCTCACGCTAGTTGTGTGGTAAGCAACTGCCTCGGGATTGATACTTTGACGCGTCACCAAGTCGCACTATGCAGACAGGCGCTTACGCTCTCACTGTGAACGAAGGCATCGACGATTATTGTACAGCATACATCATTCGCCTACTCAAGATCCACCTTGGCCAAAACACAGCAACGGAAGGCCTCGCAACCCGCTTCCATGGTCTCCTTCTCCTTCACGGTGCGGTACTGTGCAAAGTTCTCCGAAACTCTCCAGCCCGCCCACGCAGTCCTCTCCAACGTCGCCCACCACTCTTCAGCAAAGGGATGTCCCGGCGCGCCTGCGTAGCCCCAAGGCTTTGCCGTGAACGGTTGGACGTAGGGGTTCAGGACGTCGGCCATGCTGGGATTTACCGGCCCAGTGAAGTGGACGATGGAGGGGCGATCGAGGGACGTGAGATCCAACGCGTCGCGCTCGGGCGAAGGACACTTGGCGTACGTCCCGAGGCCCTGCGCGTTCCACTTGAGGTCGAGCGGGTGCCATTCGTCGCGGAACACGGTGTTCAGCACGTCCTGGTCGGCGTGCAAGGCATCCTTCATCTCCCCTGCCTTCTCCACTAGCTCGGGCAGCCGTGCCCTCAACTTCGCCAGGTCCATCATCAGCACTCCTGCGTTGAAATAGGGCGCTCCTTCCACCCCTGTATGGCCCATGGGAAAGCCTATGTCGGGGACGGCCCCGAGTGTCTTACCCTGCAGATCGACGTTCCATAGCTCGCGGAGATCCGATCGGACGAGGGTATCGGCGTCGACATACAAGATGCGCTCTACGGGAAGGTCGTCTATCATGGCGATCTTGGCCCATGTCGGGGGCATGGATGCGAGCGAGCCGCCAGCAGGGAGGGTAACGAACACCATCGTGGCGTCTGCGGCGTTCTCGGTCAGACTCCGGAGGTTCTGTTTATCCTCCGTGGAGAGTCCCATGTCGACGACATAGAAGGTCACTCTACCCTTCGTATGCTCCAGGGCGCTGCGAATTGCGACGGCTGCGGGCATGGCGTACCCGGAATCGACCGTCAACGCGACGAGGACCTCGTGGTAGATATCGTTCTTCGATCCCGCGTCGACCGCCTCCGCTACCAGGAACCCAATACGCATCTCCGAGGTCTTACGAAGGATCATTTGATACTCCGTCGGGCTCGAGAGGACGTCGAACTCGCCGGCGTGGAGGACCATGAAGGCGTCGATACCGCGCTTCGGGTGGTGAATACTGTCCTCGGGCTGCGTGTTCCACCTGTAATCGTCGAAGATAACAACGGCACCCTTCTTCGCGAGCCTCCACACGAGCTCTCCGTCCAGAAACGTGTCGTCAGCCTCGTGCGACCCGTCGACGTAGATCCAGTCGAACCCGGGATGCTCGGCGACCATCTCTTCCTCGAGGAGCTTCATCAGAGCTGGAAAGCTGAAGCTTTCTATGACGCGGAAGGGTTGCCCTGTCAGACGAAGGTTGTGCAGCACTTTGGCGTGGCGCTCCTTGCCCGCGTCGGTCTTCAAGAGGTCGAAGTGGTCGATGCAGACGATGGAGCCGCCGGTCTTGCATAGCTCTTGGAGGAGGAAGACGGCAGACCGCCCTTCCCATGAGCCGATCTCGAGTACACGGGGTGCATCGGAATCGACCAAGGGGAAGAGGGTGCGCCAGCGGTCGATGTTGAACGTAAACCAGTCTTGAGTCGCCGTAAAGCGGAACTTGTCGTCGTTGTTTTGCACAACGGCGACGGTGTTGGTGGATGGTATCGACTGGGGAAAATTGGTGAGTTGATAGATGATGTTCGACTCGATATGCCCGAAGCACTGACCATGGTTATCGAAGTTGCAGGTTGGGATGAGCAGGAGGATCGCGGCTCTCCACGATTTTGTACTTTCGCTGGGGTGCAACTGCTGACTGCGTCCACCATAATGCTAGGCTGCGCCAAGGCTAAATCAACTTCTCCCAGGAACTGCGATCTGGGGCTCGTTAGTGCGGAGCATTCACGTGAATCATACCAAACAATAACCAAATCTCGCGCCTTCGGTCTGATACCGCAGCGTCCTCCGTACAAGGTGCCTCGGGGACGCTGGGATCACAAGTTCATCGAATCCTATCGCGTACTCGGGAGAGAAGCGATTTCGGTGACTTCGCTCAATACCTATTGGTTCATCGACGCTGCGGACACAGAATGCGTATACAGCCGAAGGTTCCGTTGGTTTCCATGCGCAATCTACTCTCGTGTTACGGTGGTGGGATTTCTGGCCTGTCAAGAGAGAAATCTTCAAGAAGCCTCCGCAGCACCTCGTGCTGAGAGGAGCGCAGCCTACTCGGAAAGCATGTACGACAGTGGAGTGCTCTGTACGTGTCAATATCGAGCTGAGCACCAGGCTCAGCGCGCAAGTCGACGAAGGGCTCGCCCTCTATACGCTTTACCTCTTTCGACATTTAAAAGCTCCAGAGGACGCAACCGTCCTTCATCGTCCACTATCGATCGACCGCCCTCCGCTCCACATTTCCCTATGGCCAACCCACCCACTCAGAGGATTCTCGTAACCGGTGGTCATGGCTTCATCGTACGCTATTCATCATCTGAGCTTCATAGACTTTATTGAGAGTATTCATGACAGGGAAGTCACGTCGCTCGACGCCTACAGCAGTTGGGATATTCGGTCAGAGTGACCGATCTTATAGATCGGTCTCGCTCATCGAATCTCCCCGCTCATTTAGAAAGCGTCATCGGCGACCTTCGCGACCCAAGCGTCTGTGCCCGCGTCGTCGAGGGCATAGACACTGTCCTACACTTCGCCGCCAACATGGGCGGCATGGGTACCATACACGAGGAGAACGAGCTCATGATATACCAGGACAACGATACCATGTTTCTCAACATGGTGAAGGCATCCACGGACGCAGGCGTGAAGAAGTTTCTTTTCGCTTCTTCCGCTTGCATCTATCCGGACTCTCTGCAGCGAGCTGGAGACCAGGATGTCTCCCTGGCCGAGGACGACGCTTGGAAGAATCCCCCACCCCGACCTCAAGGGCTGTATGGCCTGCAGAAACTCTCCGCCGAACTCGTCCTCCACCAGGTTTCTCATATGCAGACTTACATCGCCCGTTTCCATAACATTTTCGGTCCGCACGGTTCATGGCGCGACGGTCGCGAGAAGGTCCCCGCTGCCCTCCTCCGGAAGGTCATTGCGGCTGCTCTCCTCCGCGACCTGGCCGCAGCCAAAGATCCTCGTCGTGGCGCAGATTCCATCGAACTCGAGGTCTGGGGCGACGGCACAGCTCGCAGGAGTTTCTGCTACATCGACGACGCCGTCGAAGGCATCATCAAGCTCCTGGGCTCCTCGTGTCACGACCCCGTCAATATCGGTTCCGACCACGCCGTCTCCATCGACGACCTTGCTAAAATCGCCGCGAGTGCCGTCGGTGTCGATCCGGGCGACCTTGTGTTCGAGCATGTCCTCGACAGGCCCGTAGGTGTTGGCTCGCGTAACTCCGATAATACGCTCGTGCGCGAGAGGTTGGATTGGTCTCCGACTGTCTCGCTCCAGGAGGGGATGGAGCGCACGGGCGCGTGGATAAAGGCGCAGGTCGAGGAGCTTCTGGCGCATGCCCCGGATGACAAGAAGGAGCAGACTTTGAAGGACTTGCAAACGAGCGAGCTCGTTCATATGAGTCCTGGTGGCAAGTCCTTCGCTATCATCTTGCCGGTAACCTCTCGCACGAGCAAATCACAGGACTCCTCCGCCCCTCCTCCCTGCATCGAATCCCTTCGGACGTTCGCCCGTTCGTTACTTGAAACCACTCGCAACGATACGCAATCTCAGGGCGAATCTGGCGCGTCCCGCTTCACATTCCACGTGTATCTTGCCGTCGATGAAGATGACACTCGTCTCTGGTCCTCGGGGTTCAATCTCGCCGAGGAAGCCCTACGCAGCGAGGGTATCTCTGACATTACCACTATTCGCTGCAACTTCCCTCGAGGACGAGTTTGCAGTCTATGGAGGCGATGCGCTCGGCAGGCGTGGAAAGACGGGTGCGACTACTTCATCCTCATGGGCGACGACATCACCCTACACAGCGAGAACTGGATGTCTACCATCGATGACACATTCAACTCTATGGCAAAGGACAGAAAAGTCCCTGCTGGCTTCGGGTGCGTAGCGTTCACGGACACCACCTTCCCCGGAATGCCGACATTCCCCATCGTGCACCGTACACACCTCGATATCTTCCATGGGCAAGTTGTCCCGGACGTCTTCGTCAACCAAGACGGGGATCCCTTCCTCTATCAACTGTATCGTCGGTTTGGTTGCTCGACAACGGTCGACTGCGAGCTCCGGAACGCGCTCGGCGGGAGCGATACGGCGCGTTATGAAAAGGAGCACGCGAAGGACTGGACGCTGGGTCCCCTCTCCGAGGCTACTTCGGTGGTCGAGGAGTGGTTGGGGACAGCATCGCGTCAAGCACGTCTGCTCACTCTGGACGTCGTTGTCCCGTGCTACCGCGTCCAGATGGCCTACATCGACCGTTTCCTCGGGCTGGAACCCTCGCCATTTTGCTCAGTCATGTTTATCATCATTGTCGACAACCCTGCCTCCCCGGCCATTCACCAACTCCAACAAAGATATGGTCACCGTATGGACGTCCGCATTCGCGTCAACAGCAAGAACCTTGGTGCGTCAGCTTCACGTAACCGGGGCCTGACCGAGTCGGCAGCGGAGTGGGTTCTCTTTCTCGACGACGACGTGAAGCCGGAGGAAGACCTACTTGTCGAGATGGAGGATGCGATACGCGCCTCGCCGCAGGCCGCTGGATTCGTTGGGAACGCCTACTTCCCTGTTGCGAAGACCGTCTTCACGTCGGCTCTCCACCTAGCAGGCGTCTTGTTCTTTTGGAACATCGCCGACAAGATCTCCCGCGACGTTCCATGGGGTGTCACAGCGGTCCTCGCTGCCCGGCGGAACGTCAACGACGGCGTCATGTACGACCTCGGATTTCCGAAGACGGGTGGCGGCGAGGATATCGACTATTGCCGTAAGAAGAGGCGATACGCTCTCGAGCATGGCGGCGAAGGTTTCGTGGCGGCCCCGAAGGTTGTCGTCACGCACCCATACTGGAACGACGGCAAGCGGTCCTACTGGAGGTTCTATATGTGGTCGAAAGGAGATGGTATGCTGGTCAAGCTCTACCCCGAGCTCACCTATCTCGACTATGCCCCGAACAGCGCCGAGATGTTCTTATGCTGCCTCACCTTCCTTGCCGGCGCCAGCGTCCTCGCGGTCTGCTGCAAGACTTCTCCGACAGTATCGCACGTGCTTTTGGGCCTCAAGTTCTTTGTGGCCATCGTCGTCGCCAACGTCCTGCACGACGCTTACCGCCACCTATGGCGCGACGCCAACAGAACGCTCGACATCAAAACTGAAGTCACCGGCGCACGCTGGGCGTTGGCGGTGTTTGAGAGCACGCTCATCCGGATGTTCAGCGAATGGGGGAGGGTGGTCGGGCTATTGGAAAGGGGTGAGCTCGGCCTCTTGATGCACCGGTTCGATTGGTTTGCAGGAGTGTGGGGAAATGGTCCGAGGGACGAGGAGCGCAAGAATAACGTACAGCGCACGGTCTTGACCGTCCTCGTCGCGGCAATGATCGTTGCCTGAGAAATGACCTTTGTAGAGACTTGCTGGAATTGTTTTGTACCTTTACGCTGTTGAACAGATCGACTTCGAGTGTCGGGACAAAAGAACGGCGCGAGTCAAATTTCTAAATGTGGAAATGCGTCGGGCCATCAGTTGGCCGCGTCGGTTCCTGCCGAAGCTGAGCAATAAATTAGGTTTGGGCGCGTCGAGCGTCGTTGGGTTGGTCTTGTTCGTGTCCCACCAGCGAGCCCAATCAATTTTCCTCTCTTTCCCCCCGCCCTCTGCACTCGCCATGGCGCGCAGCACACGGCAGAGTTCGCGCGTCGCCGCCACCAAGTCCTCGTCGGCGACCCCTACCACTGTCATGTCGCCCATGTTCAGTGCCGACGCATCAAACCAGTCCGACACCCCTGAGACGTCCGACGTGGAGGTCATCGACACCAAAAAACGTCCCGCGCGTGCCAAGAAGACGCCTGCTGCTGCTACCAAGAAGCGAGCGCGGGAGTCAGACGGTGAAGCAGACGCCACGAATGGTGATGCCGCTCGCCCGCCGGCGAAGAAAAGGAACGTGCGGCGGACTGCGTATGTAGAAGTTTCAAGCCGTAAATCGACTCCTGTGGTATCAAAGGTGAGTCTGCGTGCCCTCTTGGCTCTCCCAGGTGCTGAAGCCACCTATAGACGAACAAAGGCAAGGCCCGCGCCGCGCCACCGCCAACTGCTGATGACGATGACGACGAGGAGGAAATTGTTCCTGATTCTCAGGATGAAGGTCTCGAATATGATGAGCAGGCTTCGCTCGATGAGTCTGACGACAGTGGCTCCGAATTCGAGCTATCGGAAGACGACAACGTTTCAGTTGTCGCGGGCAGTCAAGTCGGGGAGGAAGAGCTGCGCGAGTATGCCGAAGTTCTCCAGGAAGAAGAAGGCATTGACGCCGAAGAGGTGCTCTTGAATGTCGCAGTCAAAGACTCGCTTGACACCGTTCGACGCCAGCGTGCCGGGGCATCGAACGCAGGAGCTGGTTCTTCCAAGTCAAAGGGCCAAAGCGCTGCTGCGGCACTGCGTGCTGCTGCTGCTGAACGTCGTTTGAATGCTTCGAAGGGCAAGAAAGTTGTAGACGTCGACGACTACTTGGACGATAGCGAAAGCGAGTCAGCTTCTTCCGTAGAGTCGGATGAGTCGGATCGCCCCATAGCTAAAGGCAAAGGCAAAGCGAAGGCAAAGGCTACCAAAGCAAAGTCTACCAAAGCTCGGAACACCAGCAAACCCGCAATCAGAACCCTCGCCGACGTAAGACAGGAGACACTGGATAAAAAGTTGGCCGCTAGGATACGTAGGAAAGAGGAGCGTCAACTGCGAATCAAGTTGGGTCGTAAACTGACACAGGTATGCCGTAGGCCTGCTGGGGAAAGCTATTCGTTTGCTCACGCTGCTAATCTACCTAGGCGGAGAAGAATACTATCGCTCTCGAGCGCAATCATCCCGAGCTCAAGGATGTTTGGGGAGACATCGAACGTGACATTCCCGTCACCGCCCCAGTAAAGGTACCTCAGCCGCCAGGTTTGAAGGTGACACTCCTTCCTTTCCAGCAAGAGAGCTTGCATTGGATGAAGAAGCAAGAGGACTCCATCTGGTGCGGTGGCATGCTAGCAGTACGTTACGCGCTTCTACAGCTCGGGACGGAGTGTTGACTCTCGCACCTTCGCAGGATGAAATGGGGTATGTTCGCGGAAATCTGCAGGAAGGCTCGGACTAACCAGGTCAATCCCATAGTATGGGCAAGACTATCCAAATGATAGCACTCCTCGTCGCGGACAAGGGTGCCAAACCAAATCTCGTTGTCGCGTACGTTCATCCACGTTTCTGCGTCTCAGCTAAATACTGAGCTCCAATAGTCCTACCGTCGCTGTAATGCAGTGGAGGAATGAGATAGAAGCCCATTCCAGTGGTTTGGACGTTCTGGTATGGCATGGCTCGAGCCGGGATAATAACATCAAGACATTGAAGAAATTCGACGTGGTAAGCACGCGTTATTTTAATAATCCTGCGCGCGTCTCACACCCTCCTCACAGGTACTAACAACTTACTCCATCCTGGAAAGCTGCTTCCGGAAGCAAGAGAGCGGATTCAAACGCAAAGGCGTCATCGTCAGGGAAAAGTCACCCATGCACCAGATCGAGTGGAATAGAGTCATTGTGCGCCCCGAATTCACCAAGTAGCCGTCCTCATATTGATCATCCTACAGCTCGACGAAGCCCACAACATCAAAGAACGAGCAACGAACACCGCTAAGGCGACGTTTCATCTCAAGTCCAAATACAAGTGGTGTTTATCTGGTACACCACTCCAGAACCGCGTCGGTGAACTATACAGCTTGGTCCGATTCTTAGGCGGAGATCCGTTCTCCTATTACTTTTGTGAGTTTTCGCCATCATGCGAGACTACGTTGATGGCTGAAGCGTCTGCGTTACAAGGCAAAGATTGCGACTGTAAGTCACTGCATTGGAAATTCACCGACAAGAAGCACTGTGATGGTACGTTTTCCGTTGGCGAGTGTTAGGTTGCATTCTCATCTTTTTCCAGAGTGTAGCCACAGCCCTATGCGACATGTGAGTAAATTCGGATAGAGCTCGACGAGCCGACGATTGACTTTGGGACAGACATGTTTCTGGAATAATGAGATCCTTACACCAATCCAGAAGAACGGCATGACGGGTCCTGGGAAAATAGCCTTCAAGAAACTGCGTGTTCTATTGGACCGTATGATGTTGCGCCGGACGAAGGTGAGCTCGAGATCCCTTCGAGAATATAATCACGCTAACGTCTTGTAGCTCGAGCGTGCCGAAGATCTAGGTCTGCCCCCACGGACTGTCAGCGTGCGCAGAGATTACTTCAGCCCTGAGGAGAAGGAGTTGTATCTTTCCCTATTCTCGGATGCAAAGCGAGAGTTCAACACGTTCGTCGACTCCGGCACGGTATTGAACAGTACGTCTCGCCACTTCGCACCGTCTACTCATCTGACCACGGTTCGTAGACTACTCCAACATCTTCAGCCTGTTAGTCGATTTCCATATAGATGCGGGGTCCTTCTAACCCTCATACAGGTTAACTCGCATGCGGCAGATGGCATGTCACCCAGATCTTGTTCTGCGCAGCAAGACGAATGCCGGAACTTTCCTTCCTGACAATGACGGAGAAGCAACTGTTTGCCGCCTCTGCAATGACATCGCCGAAGATGCTATCCAGGCGAAGTGCAAGCACATCTTCGACCGCGAGTGTATCAAGCAGTACTTAAACACCGCTATTGAACAAACTGTACGTAAAGACCTTCGCCTTCTATGCTACACGGTTTGACCATTACAATCTAGCCGGCATGCCCCGTGTGCCACATTCCTTTGACCATCGACCTCGAGGCACCGGCTCTGGAATTGGAAGAGAACGTGAAAACCCGTCAGGGAATTCTAGGCAGGCTGGACATTGACAAATGGCGGTCGTCGTCAAAGATTGAGGCGCTTATTGAAGAGCTTACCACCGTGAAGCGCCAGGACGCGACGACGAAGAGCATCGTCTTCAGTCAGTTCGTGAACTTCCTCGACCTAATCGCATTTAGGCTCCAGAAAGCTGGGTTCACGGCATGTATCTTTATCCTATTGAGTATGAACCCTACTGATTTTGTTTAATCTAGATTTGTAGACTTGAGGGTACCATGTCTCCACAAGCTCGTGACGCCACCATCAGGCACTTCAGTGCGTTCTCAGGATATATGTCTCGACTGTCAGCTCATGTTTATCGTGTAGTGAACAACGTACACGTCACCGTGTTCTTGGTCAGCTTGAAGGCTGGCGGCGTGGCTTTGAACTTGACTGAAGCATCTCGCGTCTATCTCATGGATAGTTGGTGGAACCCGGCTGTAAGTACGCTCTCTGACCTCTGCGTTTCCATAACTGACGATGTCTCCAGGTTGAATATCGTTAGTGTCTCCTAGAACGTGTTGACCGTGGCCATAGCTGACACACCTGCAGAGGCCATGGACCGTATCCACCGTCTCGGCCAACGTCGCCCAGTCCAAGCTATCAAATTGGTCATCGAGGATAGTATAGAGAGCCGTATTGTTCAGCTGCAAGAGAAGAAATCGGCCATGGTCGACGCGACGCTTTCTACTGACGATTCGGTGCGTGCTCCTCGTCGACGAGACTAATCATTCAATTGACGGCTTGGGCGACAGGCTATGGGACGTTTAACTCCTGAAGATGTATGTTATATCTCTAATCCTAATTATGGCTACGCTGACCCCGCTCTAGCTCTCCTTCCTGTTCAGACTCTGAGCAAGTGGACTCCCGCCGCGTCGACTGATCAATTATTGCCGACCCGATACCCTAGAAACTTCCGAGTTCTCTTATCGGTTATTATTCAACGTCCGTGGTCAATATCCGTCGTATTTTCCTCTTCCCCGGTGTCTACTCTACTGTTTGCTTAGTGCTTTGCTTTGCTGTAATACACTTGAACCTATTGGTCCTGATGGGAGCTTTGAGGCGTCGGCTTTCCCACGGTCGGTACGGGCATGTGAAAACGCGCTTCGGAATGGACGCGCGACGGTTGGACGGCGAAATGAGTGTCGAATGCCGGTCACCGTCTCCCCACACTGAACAGGCCAGTTTCCCCACAAACATCTAGCAAACGGTCATGTCGAAAGCATTGAAGACGTTTACCGAGGAGGAGGTCGCACTGGTTCGTCTGTATGGCTACGTTCTCGCTAACATGGCGCTAACGGGTGGTATCTGTAGCATAATAAGGAGGGAGACCTTGTAAGTTGTTTCCATTATCGAAGCTAGACGAGAGGTTGACTAGGTTTACAGTGGATTGTCATCGACTCAAAGGTCTATGACATCTCGCGCTTCGCGAATATGCATCCCGGCGGCGCCGGTGTGCTCTACGCCTCCTCAGTCGGTACGTCCTCGTCCTTCCCCTATGACATCCCTTTACTGAATGTTACCCAGCGGGTCAGGACGCGACGAAAGTGTTCTTCGGGTTGCACCGGCATGAGGTCCTCCTGCGTCCGCAATACAAGCGCCTCCAAATAGGCACGGTTGCGGGCCAAGAAGAGGAGGTGCATGCTCTCGCATCCGACGCGCTCTCGGAAGTGCCATACGCAGAGCCTTCATGGCTCTCCAAGGGATATTTCAGCCCGTACTACACGGACAGCCATCGTCGCTTCCAGCGTGCCGTGCGCAAGTTCATGACGGAGGTTGTCTATCCTGAGGCACTCAAGTGCGAGGAGAATGGAAAGCGGATTTCGCAGGAGGTTGTTGACAAGGTTTGGTGAGTGCTCCTCGTCGTGGATATGGCGTAACGTTTATTGAGTGCTGGCTAGCGAGATGAATATCTTCGCTATGCGCCTTGGCACAGGGAAGCATCTCAAGGGTCGTACGCTTATGGGCGGAATTGTTACACCAGAGGAGTACGACCACTTCCATGAGGTAATCTGAATGTCTCTGTGGATCCCCCTTCACTCTCGCTAACCTCATCGGTTCTAGCTCATCCTTAACGTCGAGATTGGACGGATGGGCACGCGCGCATTCGTCGACGGCTTCCTCGCGGGTGGTATCATCGGTCTACCACCAGTACTCAACTTCGGCACTCCTGAGGTGCAGGCCAAAGTCATCCCGGAAGTATTATCGGGCAAAAAATACATCTGCCTGGCTATCACTGGTGAGCTTTAGACGCGTTTATCTTTGGGACACCCGCTGAAAGCCGTATGAATTGCCAGAGGCGTTCGCCGGAAGCGATGTTGGTGGTCTGCAAACCACCGCCGTCCGTGATGGTGATGAGTGGGTCATCACTGGTACGAAAAAGTAAGTGATTGCTACCAGGATGCCTGCTATCACTGACCCCGCCTAGGTGGATCACAAACGGGACATTCGCCGACTACTTCACTGTTGGGTGCAAAACAGATGTAAGTTGGCGTATTAATTTCTGGAAGCTTCGACTGACGATGGTCCAGAAAGGTCTGACTGTCATCCTTGTCCCTCGCTCCGACAATGTCGAGACCAAGGCCATCAAAACGGCATACTCGTCGACCGCCGGGACTGCATACGTGACCTTTGAGAAGGTCCGCGTACCCGTATCGTACACGCTCGGCCAGGTGAACAAAGGAATGTCGGTGATCCTCAGCAACTTCAACCACGAACGATGGATGATCGTGGGCACGAGTATCGGTGCACAGCGGCGGATAGTGGAGGAGTGTTTGAAGTGGTCAAACCAGCGGATCGTGTTTGGTAAACCGCTCAACGGACAGCCCGTCATCCGCGCGAAACTCGCAAACATGATTGCGCGTGTTGAGTCGGGACACAACTGGACAGAGACGATCACGCACCAGATGAACAATGTTCGTCCCTTCCCATAGTATCTTCATAGGCGTACGCCGCTCACAGACGAGCAATGCAGATGTCGTACAACGAGCAGAGCGACAAGCTCGCGGGGCCTATTGGCCTGCTAAAGCAGTGCGTACATCATCGTTCATCGATATCGAGGCGCCTCGCTCACCTAGTATCGACCGCGTCGGCGTTTGTACCCACAGGTTCGTCACCCGCACTGGACGCGAGACAGCCGAAGACGCTACGCAGGTGTTTGGCGGTCGGGCCTTGACTGTGTCCGGCATGGGCAAGTTCATCGAGAATGTGCGTACTGTGCTCACCACCTTCCTTGTGGTCGTCCTATACCTATCGCAGACTAATCGTGATGCTCGCTCGGTAGTATCATCGCACATCGCCCTACGATGCCATCCTTGGCGGTGCAGAGGATGTATTAGGAGACCTGGGGGTCCGACAGGCTATGAAGAAGATGCCGAAGAACGCCCGGCTGTGAGAGAGGCTGCCGGTTTTGTGGTGTGTGAGGAACGGTGTCTAGCTTGGTTAGCATATGAATTTAATTGGTGTACTTTGCATTGTTTTTGTGAACTTTTCTTCGAGGAGGAGTAGACGATTGCTGTCTGGTTTGCATGGTTGGGCTCCATACCAAATCGGGAAGTGCACGGGGCCTCGCAAGGTGATCAGCGCATCTGCCATATGCGCCACTCACAAGTCGCTCATGCTCAAGGACTTCCCCGCACGAACAAGCGAACCTTGAAGGGAAGACGTGCGTGGGATTATAGCCCTAACACGTGTCCATAGACACATTGCGCAGCTTACAGTCTAGGGTAAGTAAGTTCAATCAATCGCCGCTCCGTCGATAGTTATCAAGTTCTCGCAGACTTGGAGCCTTCAAAGCGGAGACGGCCCTCCACTGTAATTGGGTTCTGTTGAAATGGCTTCATCTAGTACAAGCATTGGGCAAGATCATCACATGCGATGGATGAAGGAAGCGATGGCGATGGTGTGTTTTTCATTGCTCTCTCGATGCCAAAAAATAAAAAGAGAAGATACTAAAGAAATAATCCTACAGGCAGAGGAGGCCCTTGCGGCTGGGGAGGTCCCCGTCGGCTGTGTCTTCGTACGAGACGGACGCGCGATAGCTCGCGCGCGAAACAGGACGAATGAATTACGGAACGTGAGTCCTATCCTCGCGTCTGTCATTTTCCATCTGGATACATATCCGTACACTGATGTGCAATGGACGTTAACGATAACATCTACACGCTCTCTCCTTCTCCTCCATACAATTTCCGGACGGACCCTTTCCTCTATAACCCCTTGGATATCATGATCCTTGCTCTACGGACCGAACCACCTGTCCCATTATTCTGGACCCGAAGGCGACACGACACGCGGAGCTTGAGGCTATTGACGAAATTCTCGAGGCAGATGCGGCGACATCCAAACTCCTTCCGGACAGCGACACGGGGTACAGGCCAGACGTGCTACCCCTGAACGAGACGACGCTCTATGTGACTGTCGAGCCGTGCATCATGTGTGCCTCAGCGTTGCGCCAGCTTGGCATACGCGAGGTTTTTTATGGCTGCGGAAACGATCGCTTCGGAGGCTGTGGCAGCGTCCTTGGTGCAAATGAAGCGTATGTCATTTTTCTACGGTTCTTTCGGCCGTATAGCACGCGTAAGACAGAGGGACTCACGCCAGGCGTTTATGTTGCCGTAGAATCCCTCACCCTAAACACCCACCATACAAAGCGCACGACGGATACTTACGGGAAGAGGCGATCATGGTACTCCGTCGGTTTTACATCACCGAGAATGTAAATGGTACGAGGTCATTCACTAGTCCTACAGCGCCCTTGGCGAGCTTGACGCTTCCCACAGCCCCAGTGCCCAAGTCGAAGGCAAATAGGGTCCTGAAGACGGAAATTCATCCAGACCGCAAGCCAACACCGCAGCCAACATAAAGGAGTGTATACGTCATGAGCTGTGAGTGTATGGGCACATTATACATGTATGGTAGTGGTGAAGATTAGTCTATGATGTCTATGGTGTAATATCAGTGCAGGGGGGCGGGCATTAAAGGGTTCGTTCTTCACGCGTCGGCGCCTCGTTGCCGCGCTCGACGCGCTGCACCTGTCCGTAATAGCCAAGCAAGATTCTCGTAGACGACAAAGGTAACGCAAGTTCCGGGAAGAACGCGTACAAGGTTAGTACCTAGACCACGATAGAATCCGCGGATGCCCTCATCTGCAATCGTACGTTTTACGGTAATGGGTATTGTGGGATATATATGCTTTTGGGCGTTGTTCTAAAGGATGCGAAATGTCACTCAGATTGCGCCGCTGATATGAAGCTATATCACGTACTTGTATTCGCGAACGTACGACTTGATACGGGTAGGTCACTGTGAGCGCTAGAAGCTTACTAGCACCAGACATCAGAGTGTAGGCAGTGTTCGACTGCACAGGTTGGTTCAATAATCAAGCCTTCGTAGGTCGAGACCACTCACGAGTTTATCGTCTTCCGGGGTAAACTCTCTACCTTCTATTACGAACCGCTTTCGTTTTTGATCAAAACCCCATTGCTTCATCTTCTCGTAGCCCATAAATTGGATTGCGCCATTGCTCACGCCAAAGAGAGCTAGCGACGTGCCACGGTAGAGCCCTCTTAGTCCTTCTGTCTGATAAATTGAGGTAAAGCCATCTAGGAGTAAGTGTCAGTCTTGGATCTTCGATGCAGAGTGTAGTAGAACTCACTCCATAAACTTCGATAGGCCGTAGGATCTTCGGGTCGTGTCGTGAACATGCGGACTTTCACGACCCATATGGGATTGGTCATGATAGCAGTCACGGCACCTGAGCAGTATATTAGGGTCATGGGAGGTGCAGGAGTGACCAAGCTTGCGAACTTGCTTGTGCGGAGTACAGCAGGTACGATCCAGCTGACATCTTGAAGGTAGGATCTCCACCCGAGGCGTGTGTCTTGAGCATGTTATAACTGGGTATGCGGAACCAAGAACGAGGTCAAGAGCTGTTCTTCAATGCGAGGAGTTTTTTACTCACAAGAGAAAGTAGAAACCCCAGCTGGTGGCATTACCAGCAATATTCGGTCCGACTCCGCGATACAGTCCCCTCCACCCTTGGGTTTGCTTGATGTCCTTCAAAGACCACCATATCTGTTTTCCTATCCCGCCCTTTGGTGGTTCGTTTGCGACCTGAAACTTGACCTTCAGGAGGTCGAGCGGGTGCATGCACAAGACGGCTACGATCCCAGCGCCGATGCCTGCAAATGCATGGTCCTACACGTAAAACATAAAGCTGAGATACCCATGGTGGAGGCAAGGAGGGTGGTACTCACCAAGGCTGTGGTCGGAAAGAAACTGGGTGGAGGTTTCCTATCCATGGACAACGACAGTCGGCGGCGACTCTGAAGTCGCAAGACGCTTATGACTCAAAAGGGATAGTGAGCGCCGAAGCTTGAAGTCTCGAAGCGCAGTCATCTTCTGGTTGCGCTACTGGCACGACCAAACGCGTCCGAAACCCCACTATCTCATAACTCCTCTTTAAAACGCGGAATAGGTTAACGAGCGATATTTCCTGATAATCTCCGGTGCGAGCCCTCTCCGTCCACTTTTAAAACCAGCCGGTACATGCCGCCCGCTCGGGGCAGGGCAGTACAAGAGGCTGTGACCATGTTGTTCTTTCGGACAACGTCAACTCGCCTTCGTGCTCCCAGACTCATCGCAGTTCGACCCCTGACACTCCGCGCACGTCTTCTTTCAACCCAACGCCTCTCTACACCGCCCATCATGTCCTCGGTTACCAAATATCCCCTCGCCCCTCGCTCAGACACCGTAAACGTTTACAAGAGCGAGAAACAGGGAGAAGTTAAAGTTCCCGACCCCTACGATAAACTTCAGGAAACCAACGAGGAGACCTCTCGTTGGATTGACGAGAACAACGCGATTACACGCCGTTTCCTGGACAGTAATCCCGATAGACAGCCTTTAGAGGACGCGATTAGAAAGAACTGGAATTATCCTAAGGTATGGTGCTAGCGTCTGCTACGTGTTGTAGATCGACTGACGTGGCACAGTTTTCTTCACCCGATCTGAAAGGTGATAAACGTTGGTATTGGTACTTCAATAGCGGATTGCAACCTCAGAGTGGTACGTTCACTGCCCGTGGCGCGTAAAGAATAACTCCGACCCAAATATTCTAGTAATCTACAGGTCGATAGACGAAAACCTTCCTGTGGCCCAGGGTGATAGCGTCCCCGGCGAGATTTTCTTTGACGTACGTGTCACCCTCGAGTCGCTAGCCGAGCATGCTAATCACTCCGTCTTCATTTCCGCCACACAGCCAAACCTCCTTTCTACTGATGGAACTGCTGCTCTAAGCGTTACACGGGTTTCCAGGAAAGGCGATTACTTCGCGTATGGCATTTCGCGCTCCGTGAGTAAACCTTCTCGTTATATGCGCATGTATGCGCGTTTTTGCTGACTTTGGAGGTCATAACGTACAGGGTAGTGACTTTTTCACCGTCTATATCCGTCCCACCTCGAAACCATTTGCACCCAAGGACGGCGAGAAGCTGTCACACGACCATGGCCGTCTTGACGATGAGATCCGGTTTGTGAAGTTTTCGGGCATCTCGTGGACTCATGATTCCGAGGGCTTTTTCTACCAAGTACGCCGACTCTTTTCCGCCCCATACCTCTGGATGAAAGCTCATGAGTTGGTGATCCATAGCGTTACCCTGAGCGGGAATCGCACGGCGATGCAACTTCTGACGCCGCAGGCACGGAGCTCGTCAGCGATGAGAATGCAATGCTATACTATCACCGACTCGAGACGCCACAGTGTAAGTATTTGCTTTCGACGGCCCGATTTTTACAGACTAACCTCCCATAACAGCCGAGGACGTCCTAGTGTACACGGACGAGTCCTTTCCAGAACGAACCTATCACATAGATGTCACCGAAGAAGACGGAAAATATGCCGTCATGTCCATCTCGAAGGATACAGCTCGTGTAAGCGGCATGTTTGCTGACAGATTCACGTTTTTCTTTACTAATAACACTCACAGAAAAACCTTGTATGGATCGCAGACCTAAAGGACCCAATCCACACTATCAAACGCGGCTTGAAATGGGACAAACTGATTGACGAGTTTGACGCGGCTTACGACCTGTACGCCGGTCAGTTTTCCCTCCGTCGTTTCATAATCTGACGGCTGCACAGGATCGGGAACGACGGAACAACATTTTATTTCCACACGACTAAGAACGCCCCACAGTGGAAGGTTGTCAGCGTGGACATTTCCAAATCGCAACAAGAGCGCGTTTGGAAAGATGTTATATCCGAAGATAAGGGTGCTACCATGGAGGAAGTTCACCTGTTCAACAAGGACCAGTTTGCGGTGAAGTTTAAACGCAATGTAGGGTTTATAAACCGAAGCGCCATCTATCATCATTGACGAATCATCATGGAACATAGGTCATAGACGAAATCCACATCTACAACAAGGATGGTACTCGCCTTTCGAGGATAGGAGAGGAATTTGTGGGTACCGCGGGCCTGAATAGTCATCGCTCACAATCTTGGTTTTGGGCAACGTTTGCGGATTTCACCTCGCCTGGGGTTATCATGCAATACGACGCTGGTAAAGAGGATGCCAGCAAGCGCTGGCACAAATGGCTCAAAATCAACGTGAAGGGTCTGAACGGGGATGATTTCAATGCCGAACAAGTATGGTATTCGAGCAAAGACGGCACGAAAGTACCAATGTTCATCGTGCGCCACAAAAGCACTAAGCTTGATGGGACAGCACCTGCCATCCAATATGGTTAGTGTGTCCCATCCTTCTGTGATGCAAAGTGCTTAATCCATCTGTTTCTTATAAAGGTTATGGGGGGTTCAACATCTCAGTAGATCCATTCTTCAGCGCTTCGGTGCTGACGGTCCTGGAACGTTACGGAGCCATCCTTGCGGTGCCCAATATCCGGGGCGGCGGTGAGTTTGGTGAGGAGTGGCACGAAGCTGGCATACGGGAACGCAAGGTGTGTGTCTGCCACCTCGCTTGCGGAGGAATGCTTGGCTGACAGGCTCCCAGGTCAATTCCTACGATGATTTCATCGCCGCAACGTGGGTGGGCCTTCTCGTGCGCGTGGCACTTGTTCTGAAATCTTCACATACAGGCAATTCCTTGTTGATAACAAATATGCCGCACCAGGAAAAGTGGTGATCAACGGAGGTTCCAATGGAGGTAAGGTGCCTCGTCTCGTCTGCGTAGTCTAAAGGCTAAATTCTATCAGGGCTACTTGTGGCGGCGTGCATGCAACGTGCACCCGAAGGCCTTATCGGCGCTGTGGTTTCGGACGTCGGCGTGCACGATCTCTTGAAGGTAAGTCTATCGTACCGCAATCAACGAACATACCCCTCACAACTTGCTCAGTACACAGATTATACCATCGGCCGCGCTTGGGTAGCTGACTACGGCGACCCATACGTACCTCATGATTTCGACTTCATTTACCCCATCTCGCCCGTACACAACGTACGGGAAGGCACAGTGATGCCGCCGACACTTATCCTCACAGCGGATCGTAAGAATTTCGTCTTTGGCAAGTCTTGATGCGATATCTCACTTACGATTATAGATGACGATCGCGTCGTCCCGCTTCATTCATACAAACTCGCTGCGACACTTCACCACACACTGCCGAACAACCCAAACCCCATCCTACTCCGCGTAGATACCAAGTCTGGTCACGGCGCGGGAAAGTCCACAGAGAAAAGGTAAGTTTGACCCCAGTCTCCGTCGAGCATCGTGTTAAATTGCGGGTAGGATTGTTGAGGCTGCCGATAAATGGGGCTTTGCTGCACAGACATTAGGCTGGAAACCTCGGACATCACGCTTGTAAAGTCGTAAGATGCTTCGCTATGCTTTGGCATAGATGGTGAGTACTTCATCTGGTTGAGACCACCGGATGAAACACCACGAAAACTTGCGAAGAGAAACGGTAGTGCGCGTTGTTGATGCAGTGGCGTGAGTTGTTGTCCACTGGTCTCAGCGACCAGGGACTTGTAGCAGTTAGGAAAGTAGATCAGGAGAGTACGTGTGTCGCCGCCTGTGGCCACAGTATGTCTCACCCACTCATAGGCCATCCGCACCTCCCTTTCCCATCCGCTTTTCATAGAGACACAACCTACACACCTACACGATCCAACTTTATGTAATGCAATCTATCCTATTCTGTCGCATCGCACAAAAACCCTGTCGCGCATGATGTCGGGACCAGGGTGACCGCCTTGATTCTACTGGCTCAAACACGCCACCACAAAACCCTCCCAGAACGGGCGCCTATCCCGCACACATCCGGGATGTTGCTGCGAGGTACGTCTATCTCCTGCGGCCGTCGTCTCCTCGCCGCTCACGCCGACGTCCTCCCCTCCTAGCACTAGAAAGCGGCGCACGAAATGCGGCCAGACCCAGCCTCGCGCCCAGGACGTCCGTGCGGCTGGCGTCGTGGAAGAAGCCCAAGGTCGCGCCCGACGCCAACGAAGCGGGCAGAGAGGAAAAGAGAAGGGCCCCGCCGAGGATAACACCCACGGGTCGTTTGCGCGACAGCGACATCAGGATCCCCTTCGTCCGGCTCGTGGACCCGACGACTCACGAACTCGGGCCCCCGCTCCCGCTTCGCCAGGTGATAGACCATGCGCGGAAACTCAGCGCGATCGCTCCCGACGACGCTGCTGCGTCCGAGGAGGCGTCCACCGAGGAGGGCGCGGCGGCGAAGAAGAAGAGCACGAAGTACGGACGCAAGTACGCTGTGGAGCTCGTCGCGTCGAAGCCGGAGGCGGTCGTGAAGCTCGTGGACCTGCAGGAGGAGTACCGCCGGCTCAAGGACGAGCACAAGAAGAAACGTGAGGGCCCGAAGGCGGTTGAGGAGAAGGAGGTCCAGATGACGTGGGGTGTTGCAGCGGCAGACCTGGAGCACAAACTGCGGAAGGTGCGCGAGGCCCTCGACGAGGGTGACCGTGTCGCCATTGCGTTCTCGCGCAAGAAGGGGCAGGTGGTTCTCAAGCGCGAAGAGATGCAGATGAAGATGCAGGAGTTGGTCGACAAGCTCGAACCCATCGCCGTCGAGTACAAGCAGCGCGCTTTCACTACCTCGTCCACGGCGTTGATTTACATGAAGCCGCGGTAGACACACTTTCGCTATTCAGACTAGAGCTGAGATGATTACATGGAATGAAATATCATACGTCCATTTAACTATACAATCTACTTTGTGTGCGTCGTCCTCGTCCTCGTCGTAGAAAACGATATCGACCGGGTCTAGGAGTGGGAGTGGGAGCTACACGTCGGATCGGGAGACCCTTCGTTTTGAACGTCGGTAGACTGTGTGCTCTGAAACGCGACCTTCGGGGAGGGAATGCGAAGGGAGAGCGAGGAAGGGTGCGTGGGGGCTCGAATTCTTCAGTAGCAGGACCGAAGCGTCCGATGAAGAGGTGGCGGAAGCCGGCTGGGAGTGGGTAGCCGCTCTTGATCATGAGCCGCGCAATCTCGTCGATGAAGACGTTCCAATGCGGAGATTGGTATCCATGCCGGTAGTAGACGGTGTTCGCCCAGCGTAGGAATCTTCTAACACCAGAGCGTGTGGCACGAACGCTGCGCTGTCGCATCCCGCGCTCCGGTCTGCAAAGCTGCAAGGCGGTGTTGAAGAAACGCGCGTCCGGCTTAGGCGGAGTCAGCTCTGCGGGGAATTTGCTGGACATGACGGCGTCGTCTATGTTGATCAGGGAGTGGACAACGTCGGTGCCGCCAGATGCAAGCGACTGTGCGAGTAGCAGAGACATCTCCTTCGCTGCGGAGCTCCGGGGGAGCCTCTGCGATTCTTCCTGTCCCTGCGACTTGCGCAAGAAATGGGCCCAGCCACGGACGTAGCTGTTTCGTTTGGGAAGCCACACCTCCGTGCCGTCCGACTTGAACTCCCGATATGCGATCCCCTTCCGAGCCTCGTTCGCGTAACAGCTCATCATCGAAGTGTACACATGGATGGGCAAACACCACGGCTTGGTGCCTGGAACGAACTCCGTATGCCAGCTCGCGCGTTCGGACTGGCGAGCAAAGATCCAGACACGTTCCGCAAGGCCCGTCTCCCCCGCTTTCACCAAAGCGTTGAGTAAGGTCGCGAAGAAGTGTGGGCCCAACAAGACGCCTGTACGTAGACATTCGTCCGGGGACTTGGGGAGGATAGAGTTGCGCTGCTCGCTAGGAGTTTTACCCCATGCCGGATGATCCACTAACTTCAGCTCGGGAAGGATATCGAAGAGGATTGAGGCGATGAGACGGGGATTGCCAGTGGACGTCAAGTAGGTGAGGTAGCTGATGAAGGTGAAAGAATCTGCTCGTAAGCGGGAATGGCTAGTCTTCAGGCCTTCCGGAACGTCCAAAGCTTCTGTGCGAATCCTCCTCAATGCACGCCCAAATGTTGAGTCAGCCCAGACTTCTTCGCGGTGGATACCTCTCGGAGTCGGCTCCTCGATGAGTGTCCCAAAGAGTGAGTTATCGCCACCGCGCAGTTTGTCGAGGTATGTCAGCGCATTGCTACTCATATCTTCCCTTCGAAGGATAGTGCCGGAGCGTATGAGGATGTTGAAGGTGGAGGTGTGGGCCGGTAAAGATCGATCGGCCATGTACTCGAGGATATCATTAGCAAGTCCCGGCGAGAGACGATGTCGTAGGGAGTAATGTAGAAGGGCATTACACGTCCGCGTGTCCAGATGTGGCCGTTTGGAACGGTCGACATCCTTCATCGCGACGAGTAAGCGATCGAGGAGTTTGTGGAAGTATGGGTACCCCTTTGTCTGCATTACGCGGTCGCCCTCGCGGATGTGGATCGCGCGGTTTGTCTTGGGACAGGAGTACATCGCACGGATTAACGGTGATAACTTCGTCAATGAATATTGGCCGTCGTTCACTGGTCCGAGTAGGTTGGCTAAAGCTTGGAGCGGCTCCTGTAGGTATTCATCATCTTTACTGTGACCAGGGTCCATCGTAAAGGCTTGTTCGATAGCCCCCGCGATCACCCCTAGCAAAGACACGCGCGGATACGGCAGTTTCTCCGAGGGGCTAGGAATGTGAATGTTGCGCAGAGGACGTGAAGTACCGTCGGGGTTCGCCACCGGAGTGTCGACCATCGCCGGGCCTGGCGGATTTTGTTGTGTGTTCCAATCCTTGACCAGAAGGACAAATAACAAGGAGCCGGCGATGATCTCGCCATGCAGCAAACACGCCTTAACCAACACTTCGTACATGCGTTCCGTACGCTGTTGACCAAACTTGCGGGCATGCATGAGAATCCTATAGGCGAGCTCGTTCCCGCGATGGTTGAAGTGGCTTTCCGACAGGCCCATGGTTCGCGGGGAGTAGACATTCCGGGGCTTCCTACGAGTGAAGCTTCCCAACAACGTTTCATCACTTTTCGTCAATCCACCAACGATCGTCTCCAGGGTCAAAGGCCGTATCCGAATTTGCTGGCTCATCATCAGCTCTGCGTATCGAGCAGCGTGGAAGGAGCGTCCGGTACGGATGAGGGAGTGGAGGAAGCAATGAGACGATAAACGGGGTGAGACGGGTTGGCCGAATTCGAGGGGCTTGAACTCGAGGGGCTCGGCGAAGAGAGTGCTAGGGCAAGCCCTGTCTGTATTCCCGAGTACGTGAAGAGCCTCCCGCTTCAGGTGCCCGAAGGTAGAGTAGTGCAATGAGTTGACAATGTAAAGCGCGTCGGCCGGTGTGCAAAGTCGGACTGCCTTCGCCGCTGCTCTTGATAGCTGAGCTTTTGTCAACGACGCGGAAGCCGATTCGGCAGGATCGAGCAAGGGGGTTGTCGGAGGTTCTTGGGGTTCTTGCGATTCTTGTGTGGAAGCTGGAGGTTGTGTTTGCATCGCCACGGCCGTGCTGTATGATGCACGAAGGAAGGAGTGCCGTGGGGTTGGAAAAGCAGCTAGCACGCTGTAATACCGCTTGGTCTGTGCGAAGTGCAGACATACGTGACAGCAACATACCTCGTGAACCGTGTGGGGCGCCATGTGTGCAACAGTGTGCGCCGACATGTAGTCCGAAGGACTGTCTTGGCCGTGGTCGACCAAATGCATTGCATGGATCTCGCATTACTGCCCGCGAAAAGTCGTATGAAATTACATTGGCTTATTGCTGGTGAAGAGGCGTACCAGATGGCTGTAACAACGCCGGCCGAGGCCTCTCGAAGGCGCGGATTGGACGACCACTTCAGAGCCGGAGGCGAGTGCTGCAAACGGGCAAGCGTAGAGGCAGAGAGCAAGACGAGCTCCGGGTTCTGGTCGGCGCACTCAACGGCCGCGGCAATGCCCGCACTTCATCAGATCCAGACCGCGTGCGGCGACGGGCGCTTCCCTGGTTGAAGTCGAACTCTCTGGCGGGAGGTCGTTCAGAAAAAGACGTTTATAAAAGCGATTGCCTCTCGCACAACGTCTGCCTTGAACTGCGATAATGAGTTACTACGGTGGCGGCGGAGGAAGGAGAAGAAACAACAGAGGTGAGACCGCCCTCTTCACTCCTCTGTGGGCCGTGCATGAGACTTGTATTTGCAGGTTATGGTTACGAGTACGACGAACCCGCCCTACCCCCTCATGAGGCTGAACAACTCAGACTCCAAAAAACTATCATTGCTCTGGGAGAAGTGGCACGTGTCCCCCTCTCAACGTCACAGCCTGCGGCTTACATTGTCCATAGGACCCTGAGCAAGAGTTTGGTCGGGTAGCTGAGCAAATATGCGAAGCCCAGAATCAAGACGTGTCCAAGACCTCTGAATCTATCAGAATAAGGTATGCTCCCGTTCAGCTACCACCGAACTCTTTCTAATGAAAATGGACAGCGTGACTGAACAACCGTATAAGATTCCTTACTATGCTGCCCTCATCCGCCTCCTCCATGACAGAACCCTTCAGGACGATACTTCGGGCGTTTCATATGGCCGCCAGATTCTCGAAGACTACTGGAAAGGATTCCAAACGTACTTGGACAAGTTGGAGTGGAGGAATACGCGACTTTGTGTGCGTATGCATCCCATCAAGCTTCTATGCGAACTTACCCCACATAGGTTCACTTATTCGCGCATCTTACCGTAGCAAGAGTAGTATCAGCGCAAACCATGTTTGAGCTTCTCAAATCGTTCACCGCTGTGCTGGAGGAATTCGCTGTCTCCCATGGTCGGGCAAAGAAAGCTGCTCTATGCGCCGCAGAAGGCCTCATGATTGTGAGCAATGTTGATTCGTCCGTCCTACTAAACTCAAACCCGAAACTTGCAGGCGGGTGCTACCATCAAAGCAGATACCACGGCAAACGTCATGGAAATTATCACCTCAATCCAGGCCTACATAGAGACGATGTCGGAAAGGTCCCTGGTTCAATCAAGCGTGAAGCTTCATTCCCCTACAGAAGATATTGAGAGTGCCGACGAAGTTTGTCCAACTTTCTTCTGCATTGTGCTATTTCTAACCCATCGTAGATCTTGGACTGCGCACTGAAAGCCTTGCAAACCCTCAACTCTGCGGACTTCGCCCAGACTGCAGACAGCTTCCCTCAACCTTATCTTTCGCTGCCTCCACTTGGAACACCTCCATTCGACTTGCCCTCTGTTCTCGTACCTCCCGAGGTTGTTGAGATAGACACGCTGTCAACCGATTCAGGAGAAGACGCTCTCGTCAAGAAAGAGGAGTGGGCTGACTACTACGTCAGACTTTTCGAAAACGACGTGAGTCCACAAACTCATAGCTCGTCCAGTTTGCTTATTCTTCTGCAGGTCACCCCTGATCCGACCACTCCCGCAGGCTATGCCGTACGCTCGGGGCTCCTTGACCTTGTCGATGTCTTCGAGGTCAACCGCAAGGAGTGTGCTCGCCTACTCTTGGAGTTCCCGAAATGGATGCCTCACGGGACCTTCAGGCCTCGGCCTGGTGCACCTGCGCAAGAACCAGTCGCGGGTAAAGATTGGCAGCTCGAATCCACAATCATGGAGGTCAGTCTGGCCTGCTTAATCTCGACCGCATTTGCTAAACTCTATGCAGGCCGTTCTTGGAACGCTCTTTCTGCTACCCGAGCCGCCACACAAGCCCATCTACTATATTACCCTCATCACGGAGATCTGTAAGCTCTCGCCGTCCACGGTTGGTCCAGCAGTAGGAAAATCCATCCGGCGGTTGTACGGCCTGCTGGCTGACGGTCTCGACGTCGCGCTTGCGCATCGCTTCTCGGATTGGTTCTCTATCCATATGAGCAACTTCAACTTCCAATGGGTTTGGAAAGAATGGTGCGACAGTTCAACATTCTGCCTCAGTACACCTTGATCTCATCACTGCTTACCTAGGATACCCGACATGGAACTATCTGACAAGCATCCCAAGAAGGCGTTCATGCGTACCGTCATTGGCTACGAAATTCGGTTGGCGTACTATGACAGAATCATGAAGACCCTCCCGGAGATGATGGCCAACCCAGATAATGGTCTTGTTCCCTCTGAGGGACCAGGTCCCGATTTTGACTTCGATGATCCTGGTATGGCGCATTTACTCATGGTGGTTTTTCCTAACTCACACGACGAATAGCGAGGCCTCATCACGAAGCTGCCCAGTCAGTTCTTAATTTGCTCCGTGGACGCGCAAAAGCAGAGGACGTCATGACGCACCTCGAGTCGCTCAAGAACTCGCTGGATACAACTGAAAATGTCGACTCCGTCGTCCGCTCGATCGCTGTCCAGTCGCTCCTGCACATCGGCTCGCGCTCCTTCTCGCATTTCTTGAACGCCATTGAACGGTACCTCCCGCTCCTGCGTAACCTCTCCTCAGGCGGCATCTCAAGCCTCGGCACGTCCAACCAGGAGGCCCGCATGGATATCCTGACGGCCGTCGCCGACTTCTGGCGGCGCGGCAGGCACATGATCGTCATTGTGTTTGACAAGCTCATGCAGTACCAAATCGTCGACCCGACGGATGTCGTTGCGTGGGCGTTCACCATGGGGGTCGAGCGCGTTGCGGGTGCCACGCACCCAAGCATCAACGCACTGCAGTGGGAAGCCATCAAGAGTGCACTGGACAAGGCTAATGGACGTGTTGTTATCACGCGGAGGAGGGTGTCGACGCTTAGGAAGGAGGCAGACGAGAAGGCTGCGATGGCGATTGTGAGCAATGGCACGGCTATGGAGGTCGATGCAGAGGCCAAGCCTGGTACGCCCATAATATTCCCAAACAAAAACCACACCTAATCTTCTCATCGCGCTAGCTGTCGAAAGCGTCCCTGAGTCGGAATCGCCCGCACTGACGACCGCGCTCAAAGCCTTCGCCATCCTCACCCGCGAACAAAAAGCTGCGCTGTCACGCACGCTCGACGGCTTCGTTGACTGTCTCGCCTCCGCAACAAAGCCGAACCCGATAGCGAAGAGTGTCATTTCCGAGAACATCTGGCACAACCGCGCGAACTGGAACGAGACGGAGTGGGTGACTTGGGTGACGTGGGGGTGGTACCGCCATTTCTGTCGTGTCGTACGTCCTCTCATTGCATGGGATTTTGATCGATGATGCTCATGCTGTTCACAGTACTCGCCCTACCTGCGGAACTACGCCACAACGTTGGGTACAGTGTCCTTCGCCAAGGTGGGCAACGCTGGCGACCCCGCCGTAGATGCGTTCAGGAGGACGTGGAACATCGCCACTGGGCAAGATGCTTGATCCCATTCAACCAAATCCGTACTCTACGCGTCTCTATTATTGCTAGACTGTCCTCTAACGACCCCTGTTGTCTGTCAAAGTACAAAAATAATCCAAGCAGTACATGCACTGAAAGTCCAACGAAAGCGATACATGAGCATTCTACATAAGATCGAAGGGAATCTAATCGCTCTTTGCTTTCTCGACGGCTTTCACCGGAGCAGTGCGGGATGCGAGTGAGTACAGGATGGTCCCGACAAACACACACGCCGCGCCAGTCCACATCATCGTCTTGTGCTCCATGCCCGCTGCACCACGCCCAAACAGAATGCTGATCAACAGCGAGACGGCCTTGCGCACGACGAGGACGAGCGTCACCGTCAGCGACGACACGCGCGCAGTGAGCCGGTGCACGCCCGCGACGCACACAAGCTGCGTCAGCGTGTTGAGCACGAGCGGGACATACGCGCTCGGCAACGCCAACGTTGCGAGTCTCGGCGCCTTGCTCGCGGCAAACGTGGAGGCGTTCTGGAGCAGCGCAGAGGGGCTCGCCGGGATGACGACGTGCATCGTGGGGCTCGCTTGCAGCGCCGCGAGTTGCGTGGAGAGGTCCTCCCGCACGGAGAGGAACATGGGCATCGAGAGCAGGTGCAGGTAGAACATCGACTCCTGCCATGGTGCCGGTGCGTCCTTGTCCTTCAGCTGTGCGACGGCGGCCTTGCCGTGGACGTATTTGGCGAAGGTGAAGTCCTGGACCATGCCCAGGAACCCTGAGAGCACGAGCGCAAGAGTGAGGAGGCCGATACCGAAGGCGTAGGTCTTGGTGTGATCGAGGGTGAGCGAGGAGGTGGATAGGCCTGCATCGGACGCAGGTTTCGACGCGGACAGTGTTGTGAGGATGACTCCTCCCGTAACAAGTAACACAGAGAGCACTTGTGCGAGGCTGTACCTTTCAGAACACGTTGAGTCGATCATGCAAAGCTAAGGCCACTCCAAAATCACTAACCGTTTCCCTCGAAGGAGCCAGCCCATAATCATGTTGATGACGAGTCCCCCACTACGGAAGATGATATGTACGGCCATGGGGATTCGGTACGCAAAAGCGGTATTGTTGAGTAGGGATACCGCATAGAACAGCGCAACCTGGACCAAATATGGTGTGATGGGGATTTGTCGTGGCCGCAGTCGGGGGTACGGGGTAAATACGATGAACTTAGGAAGTCCATGCAAGGATATCATCAAGAACTGAGCGAATGTTATTAGAGATCCCGAGCGAGGGTATTGCGATGTGAGTTGTTCGAGTGTCAGTGCATTACTGTGGAAGGCGAACCCATCAGCAGAAAGTCTTTCAAGGCCTAAATTAACATACCTGCAGCACCCGCCAAAAATCAAGGTGAGTGTAGTAGTCCAGTCGTATACAAGAGAAAACGTTAGTACATCCATGAGAGGCCGGTAGGTGTGGTGGTGGTCAGAAACAAGCGACAAGCACTAGCGAGGCGCGCTGACCACTGGCTTAACCGTCACGCTCAGGACACGTAACAGTCACGTTTCCAAAGGTCACAGATGTGTCACACAATAACGTAGCGCGCAAAGAAGGTGTCATGTATACGCGGCGAGGGTATAGTAATGTGGGGGTATAGGGTGTACACTATCATAGTGCGAAAAGAATGGGTGGTAGTGATGTGGGCTGTCTGGCGACCGGAAGATCACGAAGTAGAAGAGCGCTGTGACAGTGCGAATGAAAAGTGTTAAGGAGTGTGCGTGAAGTTGGGTCAAAGATTAGGACTGTCCGATGAAAGAAAACAAAACAAGACTGATTAAATGTGAGGTCCGTGTCCAAAAGTCCGAGCCATTCGAAAAGAGAGGGTGATCGTAGAAGGAAGAACGGGCAGTTGATTCGTGCGTGACATAACAACTTCATGTCGCAGCGGTCGTGCGTAGTTGTCGACCTTTAGAAAAGGGTGGATTTCGAAGCGAGTCGGCGCAGGGGCCCAGGCGCGGGGGCTTCAGACTGATCTGCGGAGTCCTTGTCCTTGTCTTGACCATGGGACTTGGCGCCAGTTCCAAACATACGACTGAGAAACCCGACAGATGCTTGGTTGGGGCCGAGGGAAGTACGCTTGCCACTGCCTCGACCCATGCCGGTCCTGAGCTCCGCCTCGAGTGAGATCCGCTTAGAAGAGGTCGACGGAGACACCGACGCCTTGTCCCCCCTGATGGTGCATGTCGATGCGGTAGACACCTTCCTGCCTTGGCGAGAAGCGTACGGAGGGACGGCGCCCACGATAAACTTCTTGTCGGAGACGTCGACCATGGGACAGTCCTTCAAGTCGATCTCTTGGTCGCTGTGAGAGGACACCGAGGTAGCTGGCGAAGAGCAAGCACTGCTGGATGTCTGCGATCCAGACTCAGAGTCGCCACTAGCGCTTGCGGTGCCAAGGGTGCTAGAAGACGAGGCGCGGGAAAGCGAGCGGCAGCGAGTCCCAGAGTTGTTGCCAGAAGAGATAGTCAGGTAGGTGGTAGACAACCTCTTGACCAAGTTCTGGACGCCAGTAGCAGCGGGCGCAGGGGCAACAGCGACGTATTCGGGCGGGGGCGCGACGTCTTGAGGAGGGGTAAGCGGCCGAGCAATGTGAGCTTGAACCCTCGCCTTCGCCCGAGTGACGGCTGCCGCACGGGTTTCCATCGCAGCCTCTGAACGCTTAGGCATGAAGTGAGCAAAGTGCGCAATAGCCTCGGCTTCGTCAAAGCGCAGGTCATAGTCGAGCAAGAAGAGGAGTTGCTTCTCCATGAGGTTGATCTCGGCGGTGTCGAACAACTTCGCAAAGGTAGCCCAGTGCTTGTTCTTCGGCGACGAATCATTGAGGTACTTGGCAGCCACAATGAGGGTCGCGAGGAAGACCCGGTGGCGGGTGCAAGGCATGCCTTCAAATGGTCAATATATGCGCCACAAAAAGGCAGGACAGATGCGCACCTTTCGCCATCGTGGGCAGCTTGTTCCTCAAGCGCTCCAGATAGATCAGCGTAGTCAACAGCGTCGGGACCTGGACGTTGGACTCCGAGGCGACGATGTAGATGAACTCCCGGAGCGAAGGCAGCCAGGGCTGCCTCGGCTCGTTGAACGACGACCGAAGAGGTGTATGCGGCGGGGTCGGGAGGGTACTGGTAGGCACCTCTTCGCCCAAGTTGATGACCCGAGTAGCCTGGAGGGCGATGTACGTGATCATCTCGTTCGAGACGCGCTGCCGCAGGAGCTCGACGAGCGCAGGGTCATGCTGGGAGCGGGGGACGAGGGAGGCTGGGTGACGACGTTCGGAGGACATGGTTGGAATGGTGAACGAATCTGTGTTGTGAGGGAGAGTGGGTTTTAATAGAGGTGGGGTGCCCTTCGAGGGACTTTAGAAAGGAAACGACGGGGGAGGCAGGGTGGATAAGTGGGAGGGTGGTGGACGGAGGAGAGGGGAGGGCGAACCTGAGACGACGACGACGTCGCTTTTATAGGCCAACCGGGGCGCAGAATGGACGAATCGAGCTTGTCGATCGCGGTGGCGCGAAGCAAGTCCCTGTTCGGTTTTGGAAGCGTCGACACCGTGAAGACCGAACAACCAAGGCTCGTCAAGAGCTCCCTGAGTCGACTAGATGGCGGTAGAGAGTCAAGGCGCGAGGAAAACATACCAGACCACCGCCGACATTCTTATGCAGGCCAGCAGACACTGCGGCGGACAGAACCACGGAGGCTGGCATCCTAAACCAGACTGCATTGCCGTTTCGAGCCTCTTCGACGACAGCTGATGCCGGCATGCCGCCCGCGAAGCCTTGCACCGGGCGAGCTCAGCAGGCCGGCTGAAGCAACAGCGGCCTCAGAGTGGAACCATACGCCAAGCTCACCGAGTCTTGTTCGCGACCACAGCCTGCAAGGAAACACAAAGTTAAACATACGACGGCGAACCCAAAGTATTACAAGCGTCCATCTTTTCGAAGCTACAGCATCTTCACATACGCTGCTGGCACGAGACCTCTCCGTCCCTCATATTCTGCAGTCCACCTGCACAGAAAGTGGTCAGTGATAGTTGAATCACGACAGAGTTGTGCCACACACCAATCATCAGATGTCTTCTCAACAACGAGAACACGTTGGCCGGGCTCCAACCCCAAATCGCCAGGATCCTGTGCGAGTAGAGTTATATCAGAGATAGCTACGGAGTGTGAGATGGAGTGCTGTGTTACATCGCTAGTGTATTCGTACAGCGCCTCGGCCCATTCGCCGTCGACCTCTGGTTCTGGTTCTGGCCGTCTTGGAGGCGGCGGAGGCGGGGCTGCAGCCTTAGGTTCGCTTGCTGTCGATGCTACACGCCGTACAGGCGGGGGACCGAAGTTGTTCTTGATAGTGGGGAGAGCAGCGGGAATAGGAGCCGCCACAGAGGGAGGCGTCGCAGTTTTATTGGCAGTGCCATGTCTTATCGACGAGAACATGTTCTTCCCCGAAGTCATGTCGACGTCGCCGAATTTCTGACGACAAGGACAAGTCGCGTAAGCTATGATCGCAAACAAGCATGCACCGAGACGCACCTTCTGTGCCACCAGCTTTCCTGCAGAGCTGGGCGTTCGTCCAGGGGGCGACGGGGCCTCTTCAGCCGACGACGACGTGCTTGAGAGTCTACGAGGCGGCGGACGCGGCGGGCCAGGGGTGAGCGAGTTCGGCTTGAACATCGCAGCTGCAGCAGCAACGCGACCCATCGAGCTCTCAGCAGCCGGTGGTTGCTAGACCCATCTCAGCACACACTCATTCCCCCGTCTATCGCAACGACGCAAACTCACCGGCGAGGTGCTCTGAGGTCGCTTCCACGCAGGCTCCGCGCTCGCCTCGTTCGGCTGACCGGCATGCGAAGAGAACGCATTGTGTATTGCGGACGCCGCCGCCCGCCCTGTGGCGGCGTTCATCCTGTTGGCGAGTGCTGCGCCAGGGGCGGGTGCGGCGGGGGAGGGCGCGGCATTGCCAAAGACGTCGGGGCGCGACGTGAAGTACCTGTCCGCGGGCAGAGGCAGATCACCAGATCAGGCCGAATCGTCATGCACGATCTCGTGTGATATACGCACTCGTCCAGCAGCGTGAAAAACGCGTCTTTCTCCGTGTGCGATAGGTTTGCAAACACCATGGCGGGTATCCCGGGGTCGAAAGAGGTTGCGGTGAAGGGTGTGACGCGACTGATATGGCTGCGGTCAACGTTAAGTACTATACTCACGAACGAGGTGATCAAGATGCAGCGCCACGACAGTCGTCAATCGACAATTCAGGTACTCAACAGTTCGTGACAAGGGTGAGAAGGTAAGTTGGTATATGTCCAAAATTACAACGTGAGCACCACAAGTCGCGGTTGCTACATACGATTACATGTCTCTACGAGCGTGCGAGCACAGGCAACAGGCGAGCCAGAGGCAGTTTTGGTGGCCGAAAGATTATTGCAAGAGACTTCCATCCGAGGGTGGAAACATACACCTGACAAACACAATAGAGCACAGATGCAATTCAGAGCGGAGTATAATATCACAACAGCTGTAGCAAATAGGAAGTCACCGAGCATGAACCAAGAGCAGGTAAGTGAGAAAGGAGTACGGAGGGCCACAAAACTATTGTTCCCAGTTGAAGATGTCGAAATCGCTCAACGCGTTCTGGTCAGCCATGGGGCTGTTCCGCGCCATCTGCGACTGAGGTGCAGGCGTCGCCGACGTCTGACGAGACCCTGGGCCGCCGCCGTCCATCTGTCCTGTTGGAGAACCAGCATTGAAAGGGAACGAAGCGCCGGAAGGACTCCATTGCTGTTGCCCACCGGCGAGTGCGGGGTTTCCACCAGCCATACCACCGTATCCTGCGACATTCGATGGCGTGTTCATGCCACCGTAGGAGCCCTGGGTCATCTGAGCTGACTGCTGCTGCTGAGGCCACGCCGGGTTCATGTTGCCCATCCCCATCTGCCCGCCGCTCTGCGCCATGGTCCTCTGCGCCTGCTGCATCATCGCCCGCTGGTAGTCCTCCTGCATCTGACCCCCCGACCGCTGCGACAGCTGGGGCGTCATCGGCGACGGTGCATGATCGGACGGGGTTCGTGTGCTCCGTGCGATGCCAGGAACACCAGGATTGGATCGAAGCGCACTTGGTAGGCTGTTGTCCATCGGTCCGCCGAGCATTGGCGATCCGATATGCGGTGACGAGCTCGCGGCCATCCGCTGCTGTTGCGCCGCATTCATCATTTGTGCGTTCATCATGGCGTTCGGGGCGTTGCCCCCGCGCATCTGGGACTGCTGCATTTGCAGAAGGAACAGTTGTCGCTGCTGGGGGGTCATGCTGGCGAGGCTGGCCTGCTGATTCGGGGTCAACATCCGAGGATCGAATCCACCCATGTTACCCGGCATCTGAGAACCGCCAGGCTGCTGCTGCATAGAACCCTGTTGCGCGGTGGGGGAGATTCGCGTCGGACTGCCGTTCGGAACACCCATGGGGCCGGCGCCCTGCGACATGCCGGACATAGATCCCCCTGCCTGCATCTGCCCGTTCGCCCGCCGAGCTTGCATCATCATCTAAATAGCGGTCAGTTATATAAGAGCTAAGTGTTTGATCGTCGAGACGTACCTGAACCTTCTGTACCTCCCGCACCTGCTGTGGTATCGGCAACGACTGGAACCCAGGTACATTTTGATTGAGGAAATTCGTTACTGGATGCTGAGGATTTTGTAGAACCTGCATGGCCTGAATAGCTTGAGGTCCCATGGAATTGAGCGCCGCCATCTGAGCCTGCGGGTTTTGCATCGTCATACCACCTTGTTGCGCAGCGGGTGGTGACACCTGGCGGCTGCCATCGGCCATAGCCTGCTGCTGCTGCTGCTGTTGTTGCTGGAGGTGCTGCTGCTGTTGCTGCTGTTGTTGTTGCTGCTGTTGCTGTTGTTGCTGCTGCTGTTGGTGATGGTGCTGCTGCTGCATCTGGCGAAGCTGCATTTGCCGTGCTCGTTGAACGTTGGCCATCTGTGCTTCATTCATGCCGGACATGAGACCTGGTGGTACAGAAGGCGGAGGCATAGACGGGCTGCTATTCGACGGACCAGCGACGTTGGGACCAAGCATCATGCTTGGGGGTGTCGCCGGCTGGACCATCGTGGACGAGATAGACTGCACGGGAGACGAATGGGGATGTGGAGTCGTAGGTCCAGGGGTAGATGTTTTCGACTCTCCGGTGTCCCGCCTCCTCTTTGCGTTGACCATATCGCCCACATCATCCGGTCGATCCCTTTTCAGGTGCCCATTCGATGTATGGCCAGCAAGAGGCTGCGGAGTTCCCGCCCCCGAGACGGGTCTGTGCTGCCTCCCCGTATCTCGGGTGAAACATGAGTGTAGGTCGTTGTACAACTGCAGTACTCGATCACTGGAGAAGTACGATGGCGGTTCGAGAATGGGAAGAGGAATTTGCTGCGGACTCTGCCCGGAAGTAAGCATACGGTAGCATACAACAGGATGGGTCACTGACAAATTTCCGACTTTCATCAGCAGCGGCAGCTAACCAAGTCAAGTTCGACTGTAACCGCTTAGAATATCTGTTCCGACTCAAGTCAGCCGGTGAGCATACAACGACTGAAAAGGATACTCACTCCTGTGCGTGTATTTCACTCAATTGTAGCTCCCCTGTTTGTAATGCCAGGCAGACTCTGCAATTCTACATCGGCAACCGTAACGAGGATCCTTCGAGAGAACTTACTTCAACAGCTCCCCGTTCACTTCGAGGAGAGTGATAACTTTTGGGTCGGGCTTGCGTGTGATGCTAGACTTGGAGTATGTCGCCGGCTCAGGAGCTGAAGATTGGTTAGTGTAACGCCACAGGGTGTTGAGCTCATTATACTCACTTGCGATACTTGGCGCTCGAGACACGTCGAGTCTTTGATGCGGGAGAATCGCAGACAACGAAGCTTCAACGTTGGACGGACCAGCAGCAGATGCGTGGTTGAGATTCTCGATTTTGACAGAGCTACCGGAAGCGTTGGTTGTCCTCGGCGACGAGCTCGCTTGTGGTGTAGGCTTGCCCTCTGCACCACCCGCCACGTCGTCCGTGATGCTCTTGTCGCCTTCGGGAGGATCATCGTTGTCGGGGGCTGAGGAGAGCTCGCTGAGCGGGGTGGAAGCCCGTGACGCCTTGTCAACTTCCTCTACAGCCCCTTCTCCCTTGCCTTGCTCGTCTTCCTCTGATCCCTCCACCTTGTGTTGTGTTGCGGTTTCGCCCTCGGGCAGACCGGTAGATGTGAACGTTGGAGATGCGTTGTCTGGCGGCGGTGTTAGTGATGAGGAGCTCTCGACAGCAGGGGACGTTGCATCAGCAGGACTAGTCGGCGACGTGTCTGACAGCTTGGGATCGTCGGCATTACCTGGAGTGATAGCGTCCGACGCTGCAGCAGACTCCTGGGCGTGCTTGGTAGCGGGTACAGAGTCCGTGTTCACAGAGGGGGTAGGTTGGTCCGATGCGGTGTCCTGCTGAGATTGTTGGAACTGAGGTCGTTCATCACGAGCGGGAGCGGACCAAGAAATAAGGGAGGACTGATCAGGTCGGGGGGTGTTGGAAAGGATCAGATTTGCCTTGGAATGGGGAGGGGAGAGAGAGTTATGATTCTGATCGAGATGTAGCATAGTAGCAGGTCCCGCACAGCCGGAATTAGAGGCGGCGAGCGCAGAATGAGACCAGAATAAGCCACGATGTGAAAAGATGGCAGCGAGAGGATTGGCGGGCCAAGCCGGTGTTAGAACCGCGGAGATGGCTGGATGCGCTGGGGGAAGGGGCGGAAAGGGCGTGCGGTGTGTCGTGAGTAGGCTTGTCGAGGCGTGGAGGAGCGTGGCCGGTGCTGGACCCGGCGTTGATAGCAAGCTGGGGAGAGTGAGAGGCTGCGCAGGGCGTGAGACTCCATCTCCGAGTATGGCCGCCCGACGGCGGGCGTTTGCTGCACACAGACGCTCTGCGCGCGCCCTCGGCGGCGCAGGCGCAGACGGCGGACACGCTCTCGGCGGGGCGCGCGGGCAGGCAGCATCGTCTTCGCACTCATCCAACGATCGCGAGCAAGGTGCCGGCGGATAGGGGGAAGCTTCGAGGTACGTCTTCCGATTTATACAGATCGTGGATTCACAGTTGCGCAGCGTGGCAGATATCATCCGCCACCCCAGATCCCCGAATCCGTCGCCTCGTCGAATCAAAATGAACAGCCCACTGCGACCGCCCACTCGTGTCATGCAACATTGCAGGATCAAATTCACCTCGTATCAGGTGTGAATGTCATGAGGATCGTCTGACGTACTCGGTCCAACGCATTCCTGCAACGAGTCTGCCCCGCCGTGATAAGCCCCACGACCGGGCGCAAGGTTTTGGAAGTGGTCCCGGCTCGTCGGGCGACGACTCAGTTTATTTATTATATACCGTCGAGGCGTCGCCAAGGACGATGTGCTTCAGGCACCGAGTCATGCCTCATAAGGGGTAATGGGTAGTCGCGCGGCTGGCGAGGATTCCGAAGAGCCCAGCGGGCATGTCAGGTTTGATTGCATTCACGAACATCCTGCTCACATTACCCGGTCATTTAACCACACGAACTCGGCCCCCCGCGATCCGAGGGTTGTTTGGAGACTCATGCTGGGATTCCTCGCTGTGCTTTGTGTCGCAAAGAGGGCTAGTGGAAAGGAGATGAGTGAAGGCGGGGACGTATTTGCATATGATGCCGACAAAACTTACCGTAATGGGCTGATCATCCCGTAACTGCATATGCTCGGGACAAGATATTTCCGAAGTGGGTAAGCTCCTCAGGTGCACGTCAGATTGCAAGCAGTGCACCATGGTGGACGACAGAGCGTGAGGACCGTATCGATTGTTGGGTCATGACACAGAACCTGTGTGCTCACCTGAACCGAGCAACGACAGAAGTTGCGGAACGTGGCATCATAGCAACTGTTTAATTCAAGTTCCTGTGGGGAACATATGCACACAGTTCAGAGACTCCGGCCGGTGACCGGTCTGTCAGGCAGGGCGTAGCACGTTGACCCGGTCTCGTTGGGTTATAAAATCATTGCTGTTAGCAGCTAAGTCGGTGATACCGGGAAGAGCCTCCATACTCGAGCCAGTGTGGGTACCTTGGAAATTACCACGGCGACTTTCATCCGCGACTCATTCGAGGATACATAACGCGACCAACGTTCCAGCAACACATGTACAGCACACTATGACGAAAGGTTGGAACGAGGCAGTATAGTAGAAATAATTCCTCGTACCTCGATAATATAGAAAACCAGGTGATACAAGGGCATTTCTAGCGTGAAATGCACGAGCTGTGGGCCGAGCTCCACGAGCATCGCTGACATGGAACAGGATGTTCAGAGTCCAAACTGGGAAGTGAGGTGTAACGCTCGGCGTTTGCCGGAGTTCCACGTGGCGGGCCGCTTTGGGAGAGAGGTGCTCGGGTCGAAATCAACGCCAACGTCCGACCAGCAAGATTGTGAGTACCCCTGGCCGTTATGCTGCTCTTCTGTGCTACGGATCGCTCGAGAGAGTCATTTGGGAGCTCTGTGTCGAAGTCGCGGGGCGATTTGGTGGAAAACTGGGGTGGATGGATTCGACAACGACTGGATGCGCTTACTGGGCACCTCGACCTTGGATGTTTTGCTCACAACTCCTCCTTCAGATAAACGATGGGTAGGGTTATCCGGGCACAAAGGCGCTCCCATGCCATCGTACGTCCTATTTACCTCTCTAGGATCCCCACAAACCAACGCGATTCTCGTCCGATAGTTCAAGGCGCATACCCACCACAACAAGTCGCCTGCCCAGTTCCGCCCTCTCGACTTCGCGGAACGCAATGGCTACGTCCGGGGTATTGTGAAGGAGATCATTCACGACGCTGGCCGGTGCGTAATTCATTGGCTTGGCAATTATCTGGTATTAATTATTCGCTAGTGGTGCTCCCCTTGCCCGTGTCGTTTTCCGTGACCCCTACCGCTACAAGCTCCGCAAGGAGACTTTCATTGCCACCGAGGGCCTCCACACCGGTGCCTTCGTCTACTGCGGCAAGAAGGCTGCCCTCGCCGTCGGCAACGTCCTCCCCGTCTCCCAGTGCCCTGAGGGTACGATCGTCTCGAACGTTGAGGAGAAGACTGGTGACCGTGGCGCTCTTGCGCGGACATCCGGCAACTACGCCACCGTTATCGGTCACTCGCCCGATGACAACAAGACCCGCATTCGTCTCCCCAGTGGTGCGAAGAAGACCATCTCTGGTGGCTGCCGTGCAACCGTCGGCATCGTCGCCGGTGGTGGACGTATCGACAAGCCTTTGCTCAAGGCTGGTCGTGCATTCCACAAGTACAAGGCTAAGCGCTACAAGTAAGGAAATTCATACATTCACTTTTGCGCCACTAACACATCATTCACAGCTGGCCTCGCACTCGTGGTGTGGCGATGAACCCCGTCGACCATCCTCACGGTGGTGGTAACCACCAGCATATCGGAAAGGCGTCCACCATCTCCCGCCAAGCCGTCCCCGGTCAGAAAGTCGGTCTCATCGCCGCTCGACGGGTCAGTAAATTTTTCGAGATTCTTTGTGATATCACGTCTCAATGGTTATCACTTTTCAGACTGGTCTGCTGCGCGGTACTGTCAAGGTCAAGGAGGTGTAAGGCCTGGGGCAGTTGTTCTATCACGTATTCTTCATGCCGCTTTCGCTTTGCTTGTACCTATCATAAAAGCTCTCCACGGGGGTTGCATATGCATCATGACACATGCCTGAGCACTTCAACGAGCAAGAACCAGATGAGTCGGGCGCTGAGTTCTATTCTTCATCTATTCAAAAATACTGCTACATGTTTCATTGAGCGTCCAGCGAATCGGCGGCTGTGATTACTTGCAGGCCTCCTCGATATCTTTCCTCCAGCGCTTCTGGATTTCGATGCTCTCGCGGAAGATTTTGTACTTGGCCTCAAGCAGCTTCTTTTCTTTGGGGCTTGCTGCCGGAGCAACGAACGTGCCAGGGGGCGTCATGTCGACCTATACACCATCGTCAAAATAACGGTCAAACCGTGGAACAATGCAAACGCACCATGATCTTCCACTTGCGCTCGCAGTCCGCCTTGGGATCTGCGCCGGGCTGCAACTCCGCGGCGAAGCGTCCGAGCATAGCCGCCCCGAGAACAACGGCGATGCCGCTATTCTGGGGGAGGACGACGGGCATGCCGCAGGTGTCGGCGAAAAGCTGCATCATCGCGAGGTTCTTGGCCTGCCCGCCGGACATGTAGATGGACGTGACCTGGTGGCCCTTGCTGTTCATCTCGTCGACAATGTGCCGCGTCTGCAGCGCGATCGCCTCCATCGTGAGGTTGAACTTGCGCGCGAGGTCGCTCAGCCCGGCGTCCTGCGGCGCGGCGGCGGTGTCAGCGGGCCTGTGCGGTGTGCTGCTGCTGTGTGGGAGTGCTTACGAGCGTGAGGCCGACGAGGGATCCGCGCATGCGCGGGTCTGCGATGGGCGAGCGGTTTCCTGCGCGGAATGTTCGTCAGCGATGCAATGCATGTGCGGGTGTGGGTGCGGCGCGCACCGTGGAGATCGGGGTACATGTGCATGTCCTTGGTGACCTCGGTGAGGCTCTCCGCGCCCTCCTCCTTGCGGATCTTCTCGAGCTCGTCCAGCAACACTGTGTGGGTCTCAGCGGCGCGCCACGTGGAATCATACGAGCGCACCGACCCTCGTGGATGTTCGTCTTGCGCTCCTCGGCGCGCCTTTGCAGCTCGCCGTAGGCGGGGTGCGTCGTGATCACGAAATCAATGAGCTGTGCGCCGAATCAACTATGTGCTGGAATCCCAAGTATGGCGCGCAGTACATACCTGTCCAGTCGAAGATTGGCCGCCTTCGTTCATCCACCATCCAGGGAAGACAGGGTCCTACGAGACAATTGAGCGAAGCCCCGTATCCGTCGCGGCGGTGCACAAACCTTGTATGGGCCCCACACACCGTTGACGAACACGCCCTCTGGGCTCTGCAAAGCGCTGTGCTCAGCGGATCGTCACGCGCCTCTGCCATCCGCGAGCTAGCGCACCTGCACGATGTGGCAAGTGCTGGTGCCCGCACACGCAGCAAGGCGGTGCCGCGACTCATCGACGGTTGGAACGAAGTCAGAGAGCTTGCCGTTTTCCGTGTATCGCGCCGCGACCGTTCCCAGCCATCCCGCGTATCTGTCCGGGGTGATTAGCTTTGTCCGGGGCGAGGAGCACAATGACCGCTGTGTCTCACGCGTCGATGACCGCGCTGCCGACGGGCGTGCCCTCGAGCAGACCGAGCTCCTCGGCCGCCTTTTTCGAAAGCCCTTTTCCGACGGGGAGGCCTGCCGTGGCCACCTGGCCATCTGCGCCACCAAGCTGTTTATAGTGATTGTCCACAAACTCGCCGAGGCCGATCTTCTTGAAGAATTCGGGCTGCCAGCCCTCGTTGGGCACGTACGAGCACTTGCAGGTGACGGAACACGTCGACCGCAGGCTGTCGCCCGTGGCGCGGTACGTGAGGAAATCCGGGAGGTCGAAGAACTGGCAGCGGGAGAACAGCTCGGGCTTCATGTGCTGCTTGAGCCAGAGGGTCTTCGGGATCTCCATCTCGAGCTGTGGGACGAAATCGCCTCAGCCGGCGGCGCGCTGCGGGCGGCACGAGGGACATACGCTCATGACGCCGCCGACATAGTCGAGCACTTTGCTGCCGGTGCTGTTGATCTGGTTCGCCTGTTCCTCCGCGCGGTGGTCCGCCCAGAGGATGATGTTGCGCTCGCCCGTCTCGCCCAAGCCCGCCCCGCGCGTGACGGTGACGGGCGCGCCGTTCATGTCGGTCACGGCGAGCGAGCACGTCGCGTCGAAGCCGATCCCCTTGACATCCGCGGGCGACACGTTGGCCTCCGCGAGTGCCGCCTTGACGGTCTTGCATATGCCCGCCCAGATGTCGGTCGTGGATTGCTCGAAGATGCGATGATCTTCGGGATCGCGCCAGGTCGTCGTCTCCTGCGTGCTCGAGGAGACGAGCGTGCCGTCGTGCTTGACGAGGGCGGCGCGCGCCGAGCCTGTGCCGACGTCGACGCCGATGTAGTATGCGTTGCTGTTGGTGGCCATTGCAGTGCCTGTGCCTGTGGTGTCAATTGAGTGGGCGTTGGAAGGAGCAGAAATATTTTATTTGTGGCTGGCAAGCGACGGCTCCTCCGCCAGGATCTAACTCCACCAGCTGATCATTATCGGTCGTCCCGGCCCGCCCCACGCAGGTCGTCGGGGCATCCGCATCGGGGCAGGCGTCGGCGGAGATCGCGCTTCCGAGGCACGCGCAAGGCACGCGAGTAGCGCAGAAATACACTGACGGTGGCACTAGATTTTGTGTAAACTATGTGTAAATATACGGTAACATGCGGGGCGGTCTACAAGCAAATGATGTCTGGCGCTGTATGTGAAAATGCGGTAACCGATAGCCCAGGAGACGATGCAAAGAGACGGGAAAAAGATGCAGGACAACAAACACGATGGGAACGGATGCAAAATATATGATACACATGATAGATCATAGCGGTCGCATAAGAGTCCGATTGCAGAAACGAAGAACTTGTGCAGGAGGCAGGGTAACGAGGAACTTGACGGAGGCGCATGCGGTAAAATGCAAAGCTCAGTAGACGTATGGAAGATTGTAAACAGGTTGCGGCTGAGACCAGGAGGGATGAGATATCGGCTCAGCAGGCACGGCATATTGATGCGAAACGTCCGGCCACTGGGGCGCACCGGCCGGAGGAAAGTGAGAGTGCGACTGCGTCGGTGGGACGACTTCGGACGGACGCGGGAGTGTCATATATTTGGGATCCAAATCTTCGAGGAGTTCGGCAAGTAAAGACGGCTGCGCGTCGGGGGCGACATCGCCGAAGTCTTTCCCATCGGCGAGGATATAGAATGCAGACCCGTCCAGCGTCGGGGCGAGCGACCGCTGGGACGCCGAGAAAGAGAATTCCGGATACGCGGCGGGCAGGTCATCTGCGAGGACATAGGGGATGGCGTATGACGCCGAGGGATTCGAGCGTTTCGCATCGGAAGCCGCATGGGCGGGAACGTTGTAGGGGTATGATTCGGGCGTCTGGAGCTCTGGAGAGTCGAGCGGCGACGCCGATCCAGAGGACATGATGGAGCAGGCGGACGACCTGCGTAATGCGTGGACCGAAGGGGTTTGGAGGGGAGTATACGCCGGGTACTGGAGCGGCGGCAAGACCGGCTTGGCGGGGCGAGAGACGAAGGTTTGTGGGCTGACGGCAGGGTAGCGACACCGCATCGCAATTGCCTCGTAATGCGCTGCGAGCTCCGCCTCGCGGACGTGGAGGTCGAAGTGAAGGACCTGGATGAGCTCGCGCTCGGCACGGACGACGTCGCGCACGGTGAAGAGGCCCGAGGCGATCGCCCAAGCCTTTGTGCTGTAAATTTCGTCATTGGTGTACTGTAATGAAATGTGAGCACGAGAGCGGGTCAGCGGGAAAATTGCACACACCTTGTTGGCCAAAGCCAGTGCGCCGATCAGGGCACGCTCGCAGGCCCACATCCCGGCCGATATGCGGAGGCGAGGGCGCGCCCGGTCCAGGTACGCCAACGCGACGAGGACGGTGGAGGTCCGGCAGCGGGACTTTGTGATAACGGCCTCGACAAAGGGGCGCAGAAACGGGTGGCGCACGGGATGCGCGTGTGGCTCGCAGCTCCACGACGGGTCGAGGGCGGTGGCGACGACGTCGGCGAGCCGGTCGACAACGTAGTCTGTGTGGGCGCGTGAGACCGCGGCGGGGCGCCTGTGGGATCAGACGTCACTTACCGAAGAAGGGCGGACAGAGCGGGACCTCGAAGGACGTCCTGCGGGGCGTGTGCGCGCTGCTTGCTGGCAGCGGGGCCGACGCGAGGGGCGCGTAGGCTGAGAAGAAAGGGCCAGCAGAGGATCCCGGGTGGTACATGTCGCAGCGGGAGTGGGAGTCGGGGTGGCAGACGGCGCAGGGCGCTGCTTGCATATTATATATACTGGGACGGGGGCGTATTGCCGGGGCGGTCGCAGCAGAAAGGGGGCTGTGGCGGGCCAGAGGAAGGACGACGAGGGGTCGCAGGCAGGGGGTATTTGAATGGTTTGGCCGGAGAAGGACATGATCGCGCAGTGTGGCTCTCGCTGGTGCCGAGAAGGTGGCGAGACAGGGTGCTCTGTCGCCCGGGGCTAAGCTGCGACAGCGGCCCAGACGTGGCACCTGCCGCTCACACAACTTGGCGGTAACACTGGAAATGCCATTTCGGCCCCTTCCCGGACAACCGCCACCGTGCCTCGCTGCGACATATCCGCATCCGCCCTTTGTTCCTCCTCCCGCTGATCCTCTTTTGTCCCGCCCGCCACAGATCCAGCAAACATGCAGAAAAACACGGACACTGCCCACCAGCGGGCAGACGGCCCCACGCAGCGTATATACGCCGCCACGCGCTGCGCCGCACAATCACACACCCGTGCACAGCGGTCCTCCGACGCTCAGCGACCCACTGGCCCCGATCGCCCCGGCTCCCATCACACAACACGGCCAGACACGGTGCACCCGACGCGGTCGCATGAGCCCTGACATGACCCCCGCCCTGCATTCATTATCCTCCGTTTCCCACCACCGGTCCAGCCGACAATCCAGCGCCGCTTCCGTTCTCACGCGCCGCACACCCCGATGACCATACCAGGAATACCAGGAAGCAGGTCGCTGCATGTTTTATTGATGGCTGCGGGAATACATATGCATGGAAAGCGGAAACGAGAACAATCGACAGTCACAATACATGCGTGCCCTAGTCTGTGCCGCCGCTTGACCGTGCTGCATGGACCGCTGTCAGAACAACACACGCTAAAACGCGGACGACACGCACTGTAGATCAGCTGCGCGCTGTGGTGCACAATCCGCTTGATCTGGCCATCCCTCTCCAGGTGTCGGATCGCTACCCGCGCGAGCGAGCCGTTGATCTTCAGCCTCTCGATGAGGATGCTCTGCGAGATGAAGCGGAAGGTCGGGACCTCCTTGATGATACGGTCGTACAATGGCTTGTCGAGCGTGACGGCGTGCTGGGCCTTATCTTTGACCTTGCCCTTGGACCATTTCTTCTTCTTTGCTGCCTTTCCGCCGCTCGATGATGTGGGGGCTGCCTTAGCTTTGGCCTGGATAAGTGGATATTTGGTTAGATATCTGGTGTCATCCAGCGCACAGCCGACCCATCCAGCGTATTCTGCCCTCGGAACGGCGGAAACGGCTAGCAGCACGCATCCCGACACTGCGAGGGGACTGTCTGGGCAGCAAAACGGCGTACTCACCATGGTCGTGAAGGCCCGGTCGTCGTGGTCGTTCCCTGGTGCACTGGTCCGCTCTTTCTGCAGGGATTGCTGACATAATCAAATGGGCGCCTGCATGACAGTGAAGTCACGTTTTCACTTGGATCGACGCGTCGGGCGCCTGTCGTACTTGTTCCACGTCGCCTTGAAGTGTGCCCGACGTCGCAGCCCATGGTCCCCTGGATACTCCTCGCGCTCCCCGTCTCTGCCGCCGCCCTAGTCGACAGGACGCACGGTGTCCACCCCGCCGTCCTCGCCAAATACACCCCTGCGAACGGCGGCGCAAACCCCACGTGGAAATGTCTTGACGGATCGAAGGCCATAGCATGGACAGCCGTGAACGACGACTACTGCGACTGTCCAGATGGGAGCGATGAGCCTGGTTAGCACGGCCCACAGCCTGTCCGTTTGCCGTTGTTGCTCATGCTGCTGTATACTAGGCACGGGCGCGTGCCCCAATACCACCTTCTATTGCAAGAATGCCGGGCACATTGGTGCGGTCATTCCCAGCACGCGCGTGAATGACGGCAAGTGCGGTGAGTGTGCCGCGTGGTAATGGGTGTTCGCGACGCTCATGCCTCCGTAAGAGCCTGAGTGTTGCGACGGCTCCGACGAACCCTCCGGAGTCTGTGCGGATACGTGCAAGGCTGTCGGTGAGGCATATAGGACGAAGCAGGACGCCGAGCGCAAGCTAAGAAAGACTGTGAGTCTCCGTCGCCCAATTTGCCTTTGCCACTTCTCACTGTCATTACCCAGGGCTCTAAAATCCGAGCCTCCTACATTACCTTTGCCCAGAAGGAGAAGAAGCGGCTCGAAGCCCTCATTGCTTCCTCCGAACAGGAAGTAGTTACTCGTCAACAAGAAGTTGATCGTCTCAAAGGTAAAACACACGCTCCTTCAGGAGGTCCCCGCTTACCACATCCCATTGGGCAGATATCGTCGAACGGACAGAGTCTCTCTCGCAGGCTGCTCTGGAGCACAAGAAGCAATCACGTACGTACCCTCTGATATCGCCGTCGGTACCAATTGACGTGATTTCTCCCGGACAGCTCTGTACCAGACCCTCCTCCGGCAGAACCAAGTACTGAAGTCCTTACAGCTGGAGCATCAGAAACACCTGGAACGCGAAAAGGCTCTCGGTGACATCCTGGATTCGCTGCGCACAGGGTACAACCCCAATTACCAAGACATGGCCGTTCTCGAAGCCGTCCGTGGCTGGGAGCACTTTGCGGGCCTTCCTCACATCAATGACGTCAAGAAGGATGAGGAGGCATCTGAGGGCGAGGAGTCGTCCGAGGAGACTGCCGAGGAGGAACAGCTGGAAGACGGCATATTCTCCGCCGACGAGCTCGAGTCCGAAATTCCTAACGCGTTGAACACAGATTACGAGAGGTTACTCTTAGAACACGAGACGCACGTCGGTTCTCCGACCACGGACTCGCTTCGTAAGTCACGCTCTCGACGGTGCTTGCGGGCCCTTAACTCTGGTCTGGATAGTGTTTGACGCGAGCGCCTACATTCCAGACGCTTTCCTGCCTCAATTTGAAGCAGTGCGGGACGGTCTTCTGGGCTGGCTCAAGGCCTTTGGTATTCTTAAAGGCCAATCTGCCGATAACTCTGCTAGTGAGTCCCCCGTCCTAATTTTGTTTGCATTGTCTCACCATTTTATCCGCAAGATGCATCCCGCGCCAAACAGGCGTTGAACGATGCTGAACAGAAATTGCGGGACTCTGAGAGGGCGAAGAAAGACGCCACCGAAGATCTCGCAAATCTGTTTGATCCTGAGGGCTATGGGAAAGACGGCGAGTGGAAGAAGCTCGATGGCCAATGCTTGGAAAAGATCGTCGGCGAGTGCGTATCTCAAACGATCACCCTTGTCATCCTCTAACGCGCCGTAGTTACACATACGAGGTCTGTCTTTTCGGCGAGGCCAAGCAGAAGCCCAACAACGGCGGCTCGACCTTCAGCCTCGGGTACGTCTTAACCCGTCCGCGGGGCACGTCGACACATCCCTAATTTCAATCCGTAGAACCTTCAAATCGTGGAACGAAGGCAAAGGTATCGAGGTCGGTTCACCCGAATACTACACCAAGCAATTCTACACCGGCGGCACCAAATGCTGGAACGGCCCCTTCCGCAGCGTCGTGGTAAGCTTCTCTCCCGAGATGTCCATTAATTCCCGTGTCGCTGATGCGCGGTATCCAAGCTTGTGCTATCGTGCGGAACGGAGAACATTCTGCACTCGGTCCAGGAGCTTGAGAAATGCGAGTATCAGCTTACGGGCACTTCACCGGCCCTGTGTCTGCCTCTCGATACGCCTGAGAGCAAGCGGGAAGAATTGTAATATCCTCTCCAGTAGACCGCCTCGCCCGACCAATATTTATAGCCAGTGCTTTTGGATCCCACGAAAGTCGTGCCCGCGGTCCCCGGCCGATCAGTGCGTGATAAAAAGGGGGCATTTTTGCGTAAATAAAAGGCGTGAAATATGGTACTTGGTATGGTAGCAACGAAACAGTGGACGATGAGGAAATGGGCGGAGGCGGAGTAGTAATACAATGTCCCTAGCAATGCGTACAGGACACGGCCGACAGGAGTGGGCACAGGTATCGGTGTCGGCAGTGCATCATTTCTAGCAAAGGCTGCATCTATATGTTGGTGTCACAGAAGAAGAGAAAGCGAGAAGGCGTGCGGAAGCAGAAGCCCGGACACCATAAAACCCGCGGCCAGGTCCAGCCTGCCTCACGGGCTCATCATCCTGTAGTCCCGCACGGCCGACTCGCCAGGCGTGTGCGCGCCGGCCGCAAGCGCGTCGTCGTCGTCGTCGCCGTCGCTCCCGGGGCTGCTGCCGCTCTGGTCGCCGTCGTTGGTGTAGAGCGAGTCCGCGTCGCTCGCGCTGCGCAGGCTCATCGTCTCGGACGACGCGGACGAATGCGCGGGCCGGATCGTCGGCTCGTCGTCCGTCGACCCGTCGAAGTCGGTCCCGGCCTCGCTCGCCGTGTCCGACGCGGCGGTCGAGTGCGTGCTCGAGTACGAGCCTGACGACCGTCGGAAGGCACCACGCGGCCCGACGTGTGGCGTCTGGTGCCCCGTGTCGTGTGCTGGTGGCACTGCGCGGTAGGCGTCGACGGCAGCCATGAATTTGGACGGGCCTGCGGGCGATTGGTGCGAGGTGGCGGGCGATGGGAGAGGGGAAGGGGATGGTGAGGCGGAGCTCTCGTGTGCGGGTGACGAGAACTGGATGAGTTGCTCTGCATAATGCTGCATCTCCTCGGCCGAAATCATTAACCGGAAGTCGTTGAGTAGGAGGAACTGAAGTTCTAGCTGGTTGAGTTCAGCTTGTGGTAGGCCGCCGACCTGAAACAGCAACGTGGTCAGGACAAATAAACCGAGGTGCGGCAGCGGCTAACATACCTTGGCGTAGCGCGAATTCGTGTAGAAGACGTCGCTGAAGAATTTACTCGCCACAGTAATTCCAGCAATGACTAGGCGATGTATATTGTAGGAATCTATCACAAAAGCCCTGCCGCAGGCCTCCTTCGCCAGCTTCGACATCCTGTCAAAGTACACGAGCAGCGACAGGAACACCTCGTTACTCGCAGGACAGTACTTCAGTATGCGGTGCAGATATGCCTCTAACGTTATGGTGGGTACGTTTCGCGCATGGAATGTCAGAGACATGTTACTGGAGAGTGCAGTTCGAGACGCGCTGGTCAATGTCCGCCATATAGGAGGATGATGCGCATCGGCGGGCGGCGTGGCCTGTCCGCCATGAAGTTGATAGGACGGGCCCAGGTCACGCCCGGCGAGGCCATCGTTGGTGGTGGCAATTTGGTTCAACAGCGATGCCAGCAGCCGGAGGAGGTCGTGGGGATCATACGCATGAATATCCACCTCCGGCCGCTCTGGGCGGTGTCGCAGGTCCAGTCTGCTGGGCTCTGCAACGGCCTGGACGGCGTGGTCGTTGGCCGTGTGAGATCCCCCGCCGTTCTGGCGAGAGCTAGACGGGTCGTGTTGAGCAATCTGGGCAAAACGTGGTGGTGCGCGGCGAGGCGACGGGGGGCGCTCCTGGGTGGATGCCCAGCTGACTGAAGACTCCGTCACGGTGGAAGACGACGAGGACGAGAGATGCGGCGGGGTGCTGTAGGACGGCGTCCTGCTGGAGGCGGATCGTGGCGGGCGTGCGGATGATGAAGACGGCTGGGAATAGGCGACAGACGAGTACTGCGTGGGCGGCGGGGCCAATGCGAGCATTCTTGGTGGGGACACCGTTGAAGACAATGAGGGCAGAGGTGGGGACGACGAACGGAGTGATGAGGTGGATGCGAGAGACGGAGTCGCGGAGTGCGACCGCGAAAAAAGGCAAGCGGTACTGGTTGACCGTCACGCCCCGCCGTCACGCCTCACACGTGCGTCCGCCACTTTGTCCGCCCGCAGTTCATTCCGTCGCTCCTGCTTTGTCCCTTGGCCTCGCATTTGTCACACCCGCTCCCGCCTGCCTCTTTGTTGCGCCGACACTTTCTGCACGCCGCGCACACCGTCGGCAGCGACGCCCAGCCTACCCGAGCGTGACAATCACGCGCTCCTCCGAGGATGCGAGCTGTGGTCTCCGACGCGGATACCTGCCAGCTAGCACACCGACGCCTCCGAGATCACTGCGCGCGCTGTTCTTGCAGGCTCGGGTCCTCTGGAGGCTAGGCAAGGCACTCGACTTCGCAACTCTAAACACGGCTGGCGATGACGCAAGCACATTTGACGGCACAACGATGTACGCAGGTGGATTTACGTTCCCCACAGCCGCGGCCACCCTTTCTACCGAGGTTAGCCTTGCCATTCGGGTTTACTGTACACGTTGCCGCCCCCAACAGGCCACTCAGGATGTGTCGGATATCACACTTCCCGATCTTTCCGCGGCCGAACCCCAGGTAGCTCTCAGCCTAGGATCAGATGCATTCACCGTCAGCACTCGCGTTCCGACAGATGGATTTTTGGCCGTTGCCGTTGAACACCGCCGACGGAATGCAGCGGCGGTCAACCCACGCCGCCGGGGACGAAAGAGGTTGACATCAGGAAGCAGCTATGCCATCTCGTTCTCGTCCTCCATGATGATCTTCAGCTTCCAACCGGCCAAATCGTCGTCGGGCTCGTCGTCTGCCCACGCAATGTCTTCGTCGTCTTCACCACTCCATTTCCAGTAGTCGCCGCGCTTCTCGACTTCCATACTCTGGATATCCACTTCAACCTCTTCCTGGATTTGTTTTCGTCGCATGATCTCACTTTCGTCCTCCTGTGATCATCGTCAGCAAGACTCAATGAAATCAATGAAACGGCGCACAATATCAAACTCGTCCTCACGCTCCTCATACTCGACGTTTTCGTCAACCTCTTCGAAACCGCCGGCGAATGCTCCCCACCGCTCCGGAGTCGGGCAGTGCCAAATCAGAATGCTGCCATGGTTTGTGGTAGAAATGATCGACGGTTTAGTGGGATGCCACTGTGCCACAGTCAGCCTCTGATGCCGACAACACAGCTAGAAACACATACGTGAAGATGTAACAACGGTTCACGACCGCCGTCTAGGGTCGTGACAAATTGTCCATCATTGACGATGTCCCAGATGAATATTTTGTGTGCTGCGTTGTCAGCCGCACCTGTCTCACAACGAATGTATCAGAGAACATCTCGCATCGAAATCACAACGTACCTCCTGCAAGAAATTCACCATCCGGGCTGTAAGACATGGTATACCATGCCACCCTATTGATAGGATCGCTGAAACGGTATGTTGGCTCAAGTTCTTGTTCGATGTACGAGCCGTCGACAGACGGAGGAGCGTAGACTGGCAAGGTGAAGTGCCGCAGGATACGATCCGCCGAGTTCGTCACCATTCGACTATGAACAGACCGTCAGTTCCGGAACTCTGCAGTGCATAGCGAGACGCATACCGGCCGTTCTTTGCAAACTCGAGGCCTTTTATGATACCTGCACCCGCAATTCTGTGTCTTGCAACCATCTGGATGGTTTATTAGGAGTGAGACAGGATGCGAAATTTGGCGAACGCTGACCGTTTTTGTGCGAGCGTTGAAGACGAGCACAGATCCAGTGCTAGTCCCCGCGAAGATGTGTTTGCCAGAAGGATCGAAGTGAACAACAGTCATCGTTGACCTGAGGCCCTCTTGAGCTGGATACGAATTTATGAGACGGATGCACATACCTAGGTTTGCTAGCCTGTGTCTCATCATCGCTGTCGTCCTGCACTTCGCATAGCTCTACCCGTCCACGATGCTGCCTCCGTAAATCCACAACATACGCGTCCCCAGGACCCAGAAGCACAAGAAGGATCTGGCTAGACTCGGGACCGTCAGAAGAAACTGACGAGGAAAGTCTCGCAAAACGTACCTGTTGCGCGGATGAAACTGTGCAGACGTGACCGGCGCATCGAAGCGCACCGTCGTCTTGCGTTTCGGCGGGTCTGTCTCTGACGCCAGATCCCACACAACAACGTTCCAATCCTTCGATGCCGTCAACACATACCTTGAATTGCGCGACCAGCTGCAGAAAAAACATGAGGACACGCGTGCACGTCCAGGATGCACGGTTCCACGCACTCACTCTACGCAGGTCACGCCCTTGACATGCCCCTCCAGGTATCGCACGATCGACTTCGTGTCAAGGTCCCATACGCGTGCCCCACCATCAGGGCGCGCTGCAGCAACGAATCTGCCGGACGGGTCGAAGCGCGAGAGCGACGCGCCAGAGTGCAGTGATGTCTGAACGGCAGTGGGGTATGTGATGTTGAACGGGTCTACAAAGTACAACTTGTCAGTGTTCCGTGTACAAAAACATGCAAATGAGCGTACTGTTCAATTTCCCGTTCATTTCGAGACCTTTGAAGGGTAACCTATTCAAAGAGGATGACGGTGCAGCAGAACAAGAGCAAGCGCCGGAAAGCACACGAGGCGACGATTAGGTTCTGATCGGGTTCACACGCCACGACGTCAATGAACGAAGATCTGATCGCCCTGTGCGGCTTGCATCTGAATTCCTTCCACCACCAGCCCGTCGACACATGTCAGCCACCGACGCGTCTTTCCAACCGGCCCTGCAGGAGCTGCGCGTGCCAGCCGAATTCAACACATACGACACAACAGACGATCACCAGCTCGTGTTGAAGCTCGAGCAATGGCGACAAAGGGCTTACGTCGTCCTGGGCGACCTGCAAACGCGTCTTCGGGCGATCGAGGACTTGAGCCTCGAGAATAGAGCAGCTGTTGTTGCTTCCGTGGCCCAGTTTGATGGTGACGGTCATTGGGTGACGGACTCGACGCGAAAACTAGCACAAGGTTCGTCGTCCATTCTCCTCCTTATAGCCGACTGACGCTTACGTGTCATCATAGACATTCTTCAGCCGTACGCGAATCCAGACGTGCAACTCGTGGAGCACATGCTACAGCACGACATAAAGCCTGTCTTCTTGAAGAATTCGCACCCGAAGATCAATCCGACAACGGGACGCGCACTACCCCGTGGGGCTGGTGGCGACATGGCGCACCTAGACCACTACGAGGGGCAAGAGTGGAAACGACACCCGGGAATCATCAATGTTTTGGAATGGTCTATACGGCATCTTGAGGTAAGAACCCTGTGGACCGAGTTCCGACGCGACTAATCGCCACCAGAGTGCTGCGTACGAGCGAGTTTGGCATCTCCTGATCCCACCCGTCATGACGTTACTAGACGATTACGAGCTCAAATACAAGGTTCGTGGCGCACAAGTCGTCTCGCATCTTCTCGAACGAGTTCCGCCGGAGCTGCTGCGACGTACAGGAATAGATGGCTTGCTGTTCAACGTGAGTGCCTTTGTTGACTACAAAGTTTGCTGGTGCTGATTAACAGAGTCCAGAGCCTCAAGTCGTGCATCGCATTTCTTCGTTCCCCTGAGACACCTGCGCTTCTACGTGCCGTGTTCCCGGCGAGCGTGACCCTCGTTGAACGCACGACGAGCCCGGCATCCGATAAGCGCTTCGACCAGCTCTGGGCACTGCTCGGAGATGGTATTATCGAGACCATCTGGTTCTATGGCTACGAAGAGGCCGACACGCTCCAGGCAACGTTGGATGTTCTTCCTGTGCTCGTCAGGGCTCTGGGTATGGGATCGGCTCGGTATTTAAAGGTACGCACCCTCGGGGATGAAGCCCTGTTAATGTCCGCGCGCGCGAACCCTCATCGTGGTTGCAGAGTCTCGTCATTCAACTCGTGCACCCTCTTTTGCCGGTCCCAGAAAACGCCGCTTCTGCCCCTTTCCAGCGATCGTCGGTCCGGGCCTTGGTCGTCGTCATGGAAGAATGCGCCCCGCGAATAACCAAGTGGAAAGACACGATCCTGAACGGTCTCTGCCGCCGCTGGGTCACTCTCGTCGAGTCTGGAGCTGACGATACCGGTAAGATACCCTCCCGCTGGTCTCCAGTAAGCTCATGTCCAGACCGCGATGCACCATAGAAGCACGCGATCTAAAGACAGCGCTGCAAGACGCGTGTCAGGTTCTCACGCGCGTCTGTCCGTCGGTCACACAGGTGAGCCTTTCTTGCAGCCTCTCTACCCGCGGTGTGTGGCTGAGCCGCTGTGCAGGACGAGTTCCCGCGCTTGGTGGAACTGGACGAGCAGATCTTCACGGAGCTGTTCTCGCCGCGCGCCGAGGGCCGATAAATCACGCACTGCCGGTCCGCCCACGCGCAGCACACCCGCAAATTTCGTTATTTCGACGAGGAGCACGGGCGAAGTCGGGAGGCGGCCGACAGCATCGCGCCTGGGTCAATGATTCGCCCACGGCTATCTGCTCCTCGCCAAGTGATCGGACCGATGGCCCTGGCCTCGGATCAGTCGAGCGGCGCGATCGCAGATTGGGATCTTATGCACCTCCCGCCGTGCGCGCCACCACGGACATGGCCCGCGCGAGGGCCAGGGGCGGGCGGCAGCGCCGGGCAGTGACGTCGGAGGGGCAATACACGGTCATTCAAACTCAGGGAAGCTTTAGTTGTGCGGTGATGCCTGTGCGAGGGGTGGCCTAGGGCTAGGCCTCGCTTGCTGTCTATCTCGCCGTTTGCAGCTTCCTCCGAGGTTATACCCACGAGCTTGGTGCCCCGCGTCTGCACTGGAAGGGCGGCCCCCGCTGATTCCTCGGCGAGCTGTGTCGCTGGGCCGTGACCCTGCGGTGATGGAAATGCTGGGCTGTTGTTCCCCAGTTCGCGTCGCCTGGAGAGGCTTTTGTGTGGGGGACGAGTTTGGAAGGGATCGAGACGCAGCGCGGTGCGTAAACACGAGCTACGGCGCGGAGGGCGAGCGGCCAGCGCGGTGACAGGTTCTTATCAACCTCCGGTGATGTCCCACTCAGGGACTGGGGCGGCCTGCTGAGAGCTATGCCATAAGCGTGTAGGTCGCCGCGGGCGAGGATGCAATAAATTGCCTGCGGGCCGCCGACGCCACGGTCGTCGAGCAGAGGACAACGCAAAGCGAGGCGGTCGTCCTTGTCTTTCTGGCGTGAGGACACGGTCGAGCAAAGCGCGTGCCGCAAGTTACCGCGGCTGGTACGAAGCGGCCAGGGGACGCTGCCAAAAGCGGCCAGGCGGGAGCAAGCCGGGGAGCGATCAAGAGGCTCGGGGACGCCGGAGCCGGACCGGGAGGTGATATGGCAGCCATTTATTCGGGCGAGCCAAACTGTCTGTCGCTTATTTATATCATCGCATCTGTCTCTCCTGCTGTGCCCCCGCCCGCCCCTCCTCTTTCCCCACACCGCACTCACCGCCGCCAGCAATGAGCTTCTCCGTCGACGACCTCGTCTCTTCGCTCAGCTCAAACTGTATCAGCAACGAAACCGCCGAGCTCAACGCCTGGAAGGTCCGCTTTTCCGCGCCTTTTCTCTGCTTTTCTGTTCCGACTGACACCCCACCCCAGGCACAGTTCGCGCAGGCACTCTACTTCCAGCCCGCCGTCGCAGCGCCCAGCGCGCGCACCGACGCACACGCCAACACCCCCATGGCGTGCACACCGACGTCTTCCGCCGCTTGGGACCAACCCGAGTTTCATCGGAGACGGCACAACAGCGTCGCGGGAATGGGCGGTAGACACGACGCAGACGAGCGCAGTAGCTACGGGTCCGCAGATCCAATGGCAATGGAGGAGGATGAGCAGATGGTCGAGGACATGCTCTTCCCGTCGTCGCCGGCGTCCGCGAGCGCTCCGCAGATGCCGCCTCCGTCTCCAACTCATTACGCCCGCCACCCGCGAAAAGCCAGCGTCTCTGCACCGTACTACGAGATGCCCTCGGGCCCGTCGTTGTTCGCGACGACCGACCCATTCTACCTCGCCGAGGTCGCGAGGCCGCAGAACCCCGCACCCGCCTCCTTCTTCGCACAGTTCGGGAAGCCCACGCAACAGTCCGCCTTCCTAAAGGGGTCCCAGTTCGCGCACGGCGCTGCGTTCGCCCACTCCTCGGAGATGCAGGTGACGACTGCCTTCGTGCGGTAAGCTCCGCTGGCTGCTGAGCCCCGCGCGGGCCCGGCAGGCAGGGCGCGAGCCGCAGGACGACTTCCCCCCACTCACCCCACACTCCTACCCCGCCACAGCGGCGACAGACGCATCTGTGTTACACCTACGCGATCTTCACACGATCCATCCAAGCGCCACACCATCTCCTAGGACCCGCAGTCGTCGGAAGTCCTTCGACTGCCGTTGCGCTGGGGCCGCCCGGGGGCTGGTGCCTTTTAGCACCAAGTTCCCACCGGGACGCTGTCGCCTCCGGTGGTTCGCTGACCGTCATCGTATTGGCCGCTCCGACATGTCGCCGGACTCCGCCTTTCTATAGTGTTTGCTTCTCACACGAACCAAGCTTTGAATGGACCTCTCCTCATCCCGCACCGCTCCTCCATCTTCCGCAGTTCCCTCTCATCCCGTGCATATTTCCATTTCGAGTAACCAAGATACCAAGTTCCAATCCTCACGTCTTATGTATAATTGAATCGCCCTATTTATGTGTTGTCGTTGTTTTGTGTACGCTGTAATGTCCCCACCCTGTCGGTGTGTAATGTCAACAGACGTTTCTGTACTTGAAACGCACAGGCCAGCTCTAGACTGGCATCAATTGACCAAGTCGGTGTGATCGGCGCCGCCGGTTACGCTCTTTGCAGTGAACGTCAATGTACACACTACCACCACGTTCAGGGTGGCTGTCACTTCGCAAGCGACCCTCCGCTTTCTCGATTTACCAGCAGAGACAAGAACGTGAGTCGTATCTTAGCCATGCATTCTGTCCACGCACTGATTACCGGCCCCGTGCCACAGAGCCGTTCATCGCTACCATGGACAAATTGCGCTCCAAGCAATGGCCCAGAGCCACGTCTTCTAGCGTCCAGGGCTCATAGGGTTATCTCCCGGCCTCCCTGGGAACGCCGCAGGTGACTCGGGCAGAGGTCAATATCGAGTATCGTCCTCAGATAACGCCTACGAGCTGGTCGGGCACACCCTCTAAAGCGTATCGCTCCCAGGCCGATATGCTCCCCACCCAGCTTCCCTACACCACAAACTGAACAGCGACGATGTCGGAACGTTTCTGGGTCGTCGCGGCTGCGCTCGTGTGCGGCGCCGTGCTGCTGGCTGCCCGCCGCGTATGGCACTTGCGAGGCGCTGCGTCCCGGGCTGCCGTGCCATTCAATTCTCATGGGGCTATCGCGGCCAAGAGCAGCAGGCCCGACGGTGCAGGCAGCGTAGCGACGTCCTCTGCATCGCCGCCTGTGCGGAGAGAACGCGAGCCGGGAGGTGCGTGCTGTGTCTCCCCTCCTTCACCGATGACCGACGGCTGACGCGGATGGGAGGGTAGAGTGGACGCCGGTTGCGTTCGCGTATCCCCAGGTCGAGCCGTACGCGGAGGACGTGGCGCACACGAAGCCGGTGCCGTATCGGCCCTTCAAATGGGGCGAGTACCAGTACGTCCTGTGGTTTTCCATCGACGCGTGCCCGGTGGCTGACCGCGCGGATGCAGCGTCACGATGGGCATCCGAAGCATGCCCTGGGATGAATGGCTTGAGGTATGTGACCTTTCTCCAGCGCAATTTATATGGTTTGAGCTAAGACGGTCGTATGACAGCTCGATGAGCAGTTTCCGCTGTACCATGCCATTCGTGAACGCCGCATCGCGGAGCGCGGAGACCGTCTTGTGCGCACCCTCCCCGAAACCCCGGGGTTAGTACAAGGTGGTCGTGACGCAGGTCAGTAACACCGGTGGCGCGTATTGTGCTCAGAGAGGCTGACATGGGTCATAGCCGTCGAGCTCGTACACGAACTCGCGGAGTACTTGTGTCGCAAGCACCCCGAGATGTATCACGTCGTGCGCCACGACCCCGCCAAGGACACGTCCGGCTGGTACGGCGAGCCCAGTATCAAGACGATCACCATCGTGCCACTGGACAAGACGTACGATCTAGACGAGGCTGACCCCATGGCCGTCTCTGCGCTTCTGTACGTGGTTCTTCCCCGTCTCACGCATCCTTCGCTCACGCCCCGGGCCGCTGACAGCGTTCAGGAAGACCTCGCGCTTATGATCGAGGGTGCCGACGGCCAGTTGTACCTGCAAGCCGGCGCGATCCTCATCCCCGGTGCGTTCTCCTGCGAAAATTGCCTGCTCGTGTCGGACGCTCACACATCGCATCCGCATGCAGGCTCGTGGCGGCTCGCAGACAAGATAGGCATGCACCTCGACGATATTCACCTCAGCGGCGCAGTTCCGCAGTGTGCGTTCTTGCTCTGCGTTTTCCCACCCCACGCACGTATTGAATCCCTGCACAGTCGAGAAGAAGCTCCAGCCCAGCATGACGCGCTTCCTCCGACGCATGGACGTGTTCAAGCCCGTCGTGCGCAATAATTATACCTTCCAGGTCGTCGCACCGACGTCGCAGGCAGACCCGCACGACCCCGACGAGCTCGCGTGGATGCGCACGATGAAAGGCGACGAGGATGCCGCGCACGGCGATGGTCCCGGTGGGAACTTCTCAGCGGACTACTCCGACCTTTCGTCCGTCGCGGAGCCCGTCGACCCCGCGCGCGTGCGTATGCGTGTGGAGCGACAGACACTCCGCCGTCTGCCGCGCACGGGCGCGATCCTGTTCACGATCCGTGTGTACCTGACTCCGCTTGAGCAGCTCGTGCGTGAGCCCGAGGTGCCGGGACGTATGGCGAGTGCCATCCGAAGCTGGCCTGAGGATGTTGCGAAGTAAGTGGCTTTCGTGTGTGTTGTATTTATGTGATGGTGGCTGACGTGGCGTTGGGTTTCAAGATATAAGGGACGTGCGGCGATTGAGAGTATTCTGGACTATTTGGACGAGAACCATGACCGGCAGCAGACCGAGAAGTCGTAAAGCGAGACATCAAGTAGGTGTTGTATTTCCACTGTTGTCAACAACAGATAGAGTTAGAAACCATCATGTACATGTAAGGCCAATTTCACATACGTTCACATATAACCCGACCGGAAAACAGGATGTGGAAGAGGGGCGTTGACGAAAAAGCGAGCTGGCTGCACCGGAAGCACCGTTGATATCAGAACCAGAAACCAGTAGCATGTCCATTCAGAGTGCGCGGAGGAGATCCTCAGGCTTCAATCTTCGGAGAAGGACGAGGTGTAGCTTATCGCTCTAGTGGAACCCGGGACTGGGATGAACCGTATGACCATTTGACCGACGATCACTTCAGAGCTGCAGAGTTGTCTCGCTGGTTCACATGAGCAGACAGGAGACTTACAACATAACTTAAAAGCATGGATACACACAGGAAGACTACACGGTGAAGAGAGTGGTCCAGACGTTGGTGAACGTAGTTGATCGAGGGCATACGCAAAGTTGAAAGTTGCATCTTGCACATATGATAGTCGTAAAAAAACGCAGCCACCCATATCGCATACATGTATCCACCACCCGCAAGCTCCGCACTGGTGCGAGAGCAAGCAAGCCAACTGCACGCCTGTTTTGGATAGGTACGCTTATACCTTGAAACCACGCGATTTTCGGCGACCACGACCCATCTCGAACTGAGGATGGGAATATGATCAGGAACCGACCGGTGTACCAGGACGAGCTGACGTACCTTGCGGCCCTTGGAGGTCGTGTATGGCTTCTTGTGCTTGTGGGGGCCCATACCGAAGTGCTTGACAGCTTCCCGGGTGTTCCTCTTGCCCCGGAGCAAGATGGTGTTCGAGCCAGTGGGTGCCCGTGTGGCGAGCTGGTCGATGGTCAAGGCTTCACCGCCAGCCTTGAGGATGCGCTCCTTAGCGGCAGCGGTGAACCGGAGGGCGGCAATGGTGAGCTTGGGGACATCCACAAGACGGACGTCGTCGGTGACGGTGGAGACGGTGACGATGATCTTGGCATCACGGTCGGTCGCGCTCGAGGTCTCCTTCACAATACGAGAGAGAGAAATGGGAGGGCGGTTGATCTTGGAGAGGAACAGGCGGTGGAGGATCGTCTAAAGCGCATAGTTCAGTAACAGCTTCTTGTCAGAACGGAGCAACTTGTAGGACCTTGTTGAACTTGGAATCTGTACGCCGCGCCAGGAAGCGGTACAACTAACACATGGGTGAGTTCTATAGGACTCGGACAAGGTCGCAAAGCAAGTACCTTGACGAGCAAGAGCAGGTACGGATCCTCGCTCTTGGGGGCGGTCCTTTGCCCCTTCTTGACGTGGTGCTTGGCGATGTCGATACCCTGCGAGCATAGGGACGGCGTTCAGCATGACTGTCTCGAGAACGGGCGTGACGACGAGCTCACCATCTTGCTCTTGCCGGGACTTGCTGATTGGAGACCGTGTCGAACGGCTGAGGGAAGGAGTGGCTGAAGAACTTGCCAGCTGGGCGAGATAAGGTTTCGGCGTCATTTTTCGCGGAGCCTGAAAACCGGCCGGCCGGCGCCCCACCAAACAGCGCCAAACAACAGCGACGTTTTCAACCACCGCCTGCCTTCAGCATGGTGAGTCACCCCCCTTTCTCGCCCTCCACAGCCAACGCCCGCTCACCACCTCAACTCGACCATGGACACACAGTACGGCGAATCTGCTCCCCCACCCGACCCCTACAGCGAGGCATACAGCGAGCAACCGCCTGCTGCGGCTCCCCCGCCCGACCGTGAGAGGGACCTTCCACCGCCCGTTCGCGGTCGCTCTCGCTCTCGCAGCCCCGCCAGGGACTCTAGCTACCGCAGGCCCTCCCCAGTGCCGAAGAGGCCTGCTCATGCACCAATTGTGAGTTCTCTGAACGCTTCATCAGGTCTGCGAGGTGCTAACGTGGCGAAGCAGGCGCCCAATCCCTCCAACGTGTTGGGGGTGTTTGGCTTGAGCATCCGCACTGCCGAACGCGACCTCGACGATGAATTCAGTCGATTTGGCCGCGTCGAGAAAGTTGTGATTGTCTATGATCAGCGCGTATGTCAGCTTTATCTCTGGCTAAGTCAACGTTCCTCATTTCGATAGCAGTCCGACCGCTCCAGGGGCTTCGGGTTCATCACCATGTCGACCACAGAAGAGGCCGGCCGCTGCATCAAAGAGCTCAACGGTGTGGTAAGTAAACTTTTAGAGATTTGTCTTTGCGATTGACTGAACACCTTCATGCAGGAACTCAATGGACGACGCATCCGTGTCGACTATTCCGTGACCGACAGGCCCCACGCACCGACCCCTGGAGAATACATGGGCCATCGCCGCCGTCGGGGACGCGACACCTACAGCGGCGGTCGCGATGACCGTTACGACGACTCTCGCGACTCGCATCGCGATCGTCGGGACCGTGATCGCGACCGCGACCCCTACTCCCGTCGCTACGACCGAGACGACCGAGACAGGGATGGCTACGGAAGAGACAGGGACTGGCGTGACCGCCGAAGCCCTGCCCCTCGTCGTATCTCGCCCGACTACCGCAGGCGCCGAAGCTACTCCAGGAGCCCTCCTCGTGGCAGCAGCCCTGCTCGGGCCCGGGACTACGAGGCTCCCGCCGCTAGCAGTGGTCCTGCCGCGGAGCCCCGTTGGTGAAGTGTCTGATGCACGGTGATATCGCTGCTTTTCATTTGCTCCAGTGCTCGTATATCCGGCTTGCAGGTGGAAGGCTCCTCTCTGGAAGTCAAGGGATGAAGGGTCAATGCCCAAATGGTGAAGAGCATCGCGGCGCCGAAGCACCGCAAGTCCAGTTCCTCAAGTGTTTCATGTTGTACTCCGAAGACCCCGTCTGCAATCCCCATTCAAGTAGCACAAAATCCCAAGTTGTCAAGTTTGCTTTCGTAACGCCTCCAACTTCTGTAATCCTTCGCTACGCCTACGGCTATTCTGAATGTTTCGGAACCAAGTACGCGGGCGCCACTATGAATGAAGTACAAGGATCCCCAGCGGTGAGCTGGGGCGAAGAACATCAGAAGCAAAACACCGCCTCGCAGCAGCATCAATATCTGGCAAGGGTCTCTCCTAAAGCTTCCTGTTGTCATCAAGGCGTGGTGTGTGGTAGGTGGCTCTTCTTGGCACACTGATCTCCGTTTCTTTTGTTGACAGGAATCGAGCAATCGAGTGGCGACTCTTGTTCTTCGGCTTTTGTGTCAGACCCCTGTCGCCCGTATGTCTTGTACCTCCTGTGACACGTAGCCAATGATTATATCTTCACCGTCCTCCTATCCGAGTGCATTCCGTCTCATGAATGGAGTCTCGTGTACGATGAACTCGAGGCAGACGTGTGCAAACACTATCAACCTGAGCTGTCAAACTAGGTTTTGAAGACGCAGCATGTCGCATTGACAGACGACTTATTACGGTACGATGTACCCAACATGCCTCATACAGTATACCATCTACTGCCATTATTTCCCTATGCAAAACTCTCTAAAGATCGTGTCTAAAATGTCCTCGACCCCGATCTGCCCTGTAATCTTGCCCACCGCATTCGCAGCATACCGAAGCTCCTCCGCCGCGCATACAATGTCCTCGTCTGTCGTCAACCTAGCGTAAGACTCATGTGCGAGACATCGAGAATGCACAACCCACCGGTTTGCAGGAAAGCCGCCAAAAAGCGCGAGGCGGATTCGAGGTGAGCGCGGTGTCGAGAGTTGAGGACCAGCGGTGCTGGACCTGTTCGGTCGGCGTCCGAGTTGTATCTAGGTTACGGCAATTAGTTGGGCGATAGGGAGAGGCCATGAGGCTGACCTTTGCCGAAGAATGGTGCTTAGGTCAGAGAGGAACTCGTCTGTTCCTGCGCTGGTGTCGAGGCTGACGACCCATGCCTTGGGGATCCCCAGGGCATGCCCCGCGCGCTTTGCAAGGGTTTGAACGGAGGTAGGGTCTAGGTCTTGTAGCAAGTCGCTTTTGTTGAGGAGTAGGAACGTGTTGTCCGAAGATATCAATGACGACAGCTCTGAAGGGTGTCGCATCTCGATGGCTTTGGAATCGGTCGAGGATGAGCTCGCTCTTAGAACGTCTGATATTGACAAGACACACAAAGCTATATCGGCATTAGTAACGCTGAATGAGAACACGGTAAACAAACTGAGAGGACAGAAACCAATGGAGAGCTTACGCGTCTGTGGCGCGCTCGACGCCGATCTTTTCAACCAAGTCGTCAGTTTGGCGTATGCCAGCTGTATCCGCCACAATGACGGGCAGACCCCCGAGGTCTAAAGATACCTCAAGCACGTCTCGAGTAGTGCCGGGGACGTCAGTGACAATGGCTGCTTCTCGCTGCGCTGTACGAGAATGGGTTACCGCGGTGCTGATGGGTGAAGGACTTGCTCACGAACCCAAGTAATTCAACAACGTGCTTTTGCCTGCGTTAGGTGGGCCAAAAATCGCTAGCTTCACGCCAGAACGCAAGATCTCTCCGCGCTTGTAGTCTGCAAGGAGCCGCCGAATATTCTGCACAGCTTTCACCGCCAGTGCCTTTGCTATTGAGAAGCCTGAGGACGCCTAGATTTTCGGGAGCTCTATCCATCTCACGGACCTTCTTCGTAAACGTGTTCTTCAACATCTTCTTCGCCGAAGTCAATTAACGCCTCGACGAGACTTAGAGATCGGAGAATGTCCTGTCGCAATGCCTCAAACTGGAGTCTTAGAGCACCCTAGAATTACAAGTGGTCAGCGATTCGCGCTGGTCTATACAAGACGATGACTGACCCCGACTGCTTGGAGAGCCGCCTGTCTTTGGCTAGCAGTTTCAGCATTTATCAGGTCATGTAGACCCTCAACTTCAGTGAGATCCAGACGACCGACTTGAAAGGCACGACGCGTGAATTCTCCAGGTTCGGCAAGGCGACAGTATGGCTCGCAAGAGAGAGCCTCGAGAACCGAAGATATTATTGCACGCCCAGAGTGTACATGCAGTTCCACGACGTCTTCACCGGTAAACGACCGCGGGCCTACAGAACGGGTCAGCCATACTGCTCGGTTTTCAAAAAGAGAAACGTGGCACGAACCTTTGAAATACACTGCCAAGCCACTGTCCAGCAATTCGCCAGTTCTTGGGTGGACAACGTCACAACGGTGCATCTTCCAGGGCTCTGGGTCACCCACGCGTTTGCCCTTCTTCGACGAAGGCGACACCATGGACCGCCATATCTGCAGAGCGTCGGGGCCCGATATCCTGACTACCGCTACGCCAGCCTTGCCTGGAGGCGTCGACAGCGCGTAGATGGTCTGCCGCTGTGCGTCGGACCTGACCAGTGTCGAACTGCTCCTAGGGCGTCCCAGACTACCGTGCGGTCCTGCACGGCTCCGAAACCAACGGTCCGGTGTCCTCGATGCAATAGGCCTCGATATTGAAGGGCGCCCGTACGTTGAGAGAGGCCGTATGTTTTGACGGAAAATGGCCTGCGTGGGTCTGGCTAGGCATGCTCTGAACCTCCGCATGCCGTCGGATGCGGACAAGTGTGTACAGCAGAGGGATCAAAGACTCGGTTGATCGTGTGCAAAGGCTGGGTCAAGGATTGGTTCCTCGGCGCCTGGACGACCTGACCTTGCCTCTTCCCCTCCCTTTGTGTGCGTTTCGCTCGCCTCGACCACCGACCCACCTCCTCAAACTCGCCAAAACCCCAGGGATCTAAGCAACCATGGGGCAGTCACGTCAGTCCGCGCAGCCTGCACCCAGAGAATCGCACTGCTGACTCCGCTGTGTAGCATCTCAGTTCATGCAGGACATGGAAAAGCGATCCAATTGTACGCGTCAGCGATGCCAGAGACCCCCAGCGTACACTGAGATGCCACGACAGTTAACGCAAGCGAGCTCGAGCGACTGAAGAAACGCTTCATGAAGCTCGACAGGTCAGCACGCCGTCCGCAGACCCCGTGCCAGTAATCGCTCACTCCCCGTGCACCGACAGCGACGGATCAGGGTCAATAGATCGCGAGGAGTTCCTGCAAATACCGGCCATAGCAAACAACCCACTCGCATCGCGTCTGATCGCGATATTCGATGAGGAGTGCGTGCCCTGCTTGCCACCGCGTGCATGACTGTGCTGAAGCGCTGCGCCAGTGGCGGTGGAACTGTCGATTTCCAGGAATTCGTCGGGGGACTCAGTGCGTTCAGCAGCAGAGGGGGCCGGGAAGAGAAGCTGCGATGTGTGTCGATCGTCCTCTTCACGGACAGCCGAGATGCTAACGCAGTATGGCCGCAGTCGCATTCAAGGTATACGACATGGACCGTGACGGGTTTATCTCGAACGGCGAGCTGTTCTTGGTGCTGAAGATGATGGTGGGTAACAACCTCAAGGACGGTCAACTACAGCAGATTGTCGACAAGACGATTATGGAGGCGGACAAGGACGGCGACGGCAAGCTCAGTTTCGACGAGTTCGTGATGATGGTCTCGAATACCGTGCGTATTTTGTTCTTCATGTTATGTATAGTGGCTGAAAGACATTCACGGTACAGGATATCGTCAAGCAAATGACTCTTGAGGATCTGTTCTAGATTATGACCTGGTTGTTCGTCCGCCTGCATACCCGCCTTTCTCTCTTGGGATCCCTTCAGTATTCTTACGCTACTCATGACTGCTGTCTCCATGCTCAGCCGTACTCTACCATCGCACACCACATACCTCGCTATTCATGATCGTGTCAGTGTATTTTCTGTACCAGGTCGCATACTTCAAATCAAATCATCCACGGAAAGGGTCGCCTTAAACCTAGACGAGGGCTCGCAGTAGCACAACATAGTGAAGCATCTAGTTTCGGAATGCGCCGTCCAGTGTAGAATATTGAGTTTAAGCGGCCGACACGACAACGATCGTCTACATAAGAGAGAGGTTGCCGAACTTCTCGTTGTAACCTGAAATGGAGTGAATCTCAGCGATGGAAATGGGAGTGGAAGCCATAAGGATGACGAACCTGGCACGGTCCACTTGCCCTTCTTGAGCATGGTCTCGACAGTCTCAATGATGCGCGGGTGGGCAGCACCAACGTCCTCCGTCTTCAAAGTGCAGATCATAAGTATTAGCCTCAACGCAAGGGGCTCAAAACGTACCGTGAGGTCCTCGAATGGCCGGGCCTCCTCGATGTTCGCGAGCGTCGCCTGGAGCTCCTTCAACTCGACGTCAATCTTGTCAGCGGTCTCCTTGGCGTTGGCGACCTATGAAAATGCGAATGTCAATACTTAGCAAACCACTGCAGAGCAAACACGCTTACTGCCTTGGCCTCGAAGGTCTCGATAGCCTTGATGTGCGCGGTGACATCGTAGGTGACGGGCTTGAAGTCAGCCAAGAGCTTCTCGGCCTCGTCAACGATGGCCTTGTTTTTGAGGACTGAACGGTAGTGCGACAGGTCGATGGTCGTCGGCTGCGCAGACACCTGAGCGTGTATCCGCTGTGCGTCCCCGTGGCGCTTGCGGAACGCCTGGAGGCCCGCAATGGTCTCTGCAAAACGGTCAGAACCGTGTGTCAGTGGGACGCAGGGGCGGTCGTACCTTTGCCGAGACCGAGCGAAGAGTAGATGCGGGCGAAGTCCTGAGCGGAGGGGTGAGGCGTGTCGTACTGTACGGCTGAAAACGCTGCTTACAACCGCCTTGGCTGCTGCTTTGGAGGCCATCTATTAATCTGCGCGACGCGTAGTAAGTGTGAGGTTCGCCGAGTCCGCGGGATGGGGACGCACAGAGAGACGGGAATGAGTGGAGGTGAGTTGAAGGTCGTGCGGGTCGCTGCCGAAAAGGGTTACCGGAATTGGCCGACATGCCTCAGTCCCGTCATGCGCGCTCACCGCTCTCTCTCGACCGCCACACGCTTTGTTGGCTTCAGGTTTCAATGAAATGGTAGTATGGGGTATCTCGGTTGGAATCAGGCTGGCTTGTTTTACTTTTGTCTCTGTCAATTTTGTGTTGACAGCAAGGACCTCGACCGGAAACACCGCTATGTACACGATGCAACGCGCTACTACAACTGCGAGAACACACATCCTTGACCCCTATAGGATACCAAACAGTTGCCAAAATGCATTGGGTTTGGTACCATGTATTTGGTACAGTTCCTTGATCTCATGTTAACGAGGCTGATGCTATGTCCGAACAGTATAACAGTGTGTTTTTGACGTTGGTCTGCAGCGTATGCATTTGCCTTTCTCGACTTCTACCCTGTCCACTGCCCACTAGTATATTCCGGATACTACTGTACGTACATGCCCGTAGGTTCACAGGGTGTGACCTGTGACACTTGGTTCGCGTTCAGTTCACAGTTCACAAGTCATTTGTGGCCAGTTACTACAACCTAACTCAGCTTTGTGAAGGCCGTCTATTGGAATATGGAGCCCCAAAACATGCGCTTCGGTGGAATACAATGTATTCAGACATATCAAAGAGTTTTTGAAGCATCTCTTTGAACCAGAAAATACACAAAAGTGCGAAAACAACTTACGACATACGTTAGGCGCCCTCCGTAGCGGCCAAAATCCAGTTCATAGGCTGACTGTGACCTGTAACTGAACTTTCGACCATGTCAGTACAGTGAAATTATTTGGGGAAGATTCTGACAGCATGTATCATTTTCAGGCGAATTGGGAGTATGATCATTTCAAGGACTAGGCATGGCGCTTTGAGCCAAGTACCGCACCTCTAACGCCGCCACCGTAGGGGGTATACCGGGGATACCTAGGAGACGCGTTGTCAGCGACGTTGAGAAGTAAAGGACGATAAGAAAGGCCCGCTGCGGCCTTTGCCCGCTGAGACTATACAGGCGGATTCACGGTCGCCGGCTCCGGCCTTGCGTGCTGGCTATAGGACGCGCCGTAGGCTCAAAATACGAGTGCTAAATAAGTTCCGCGCTGCTTTGGCTGCTGTGCTCGTGTGCGGCTCGGTTTGCGTCGGGGCTGCGGTGGACGGAGGCTGGAGGCGTCGCGCACGGTGGACGGCGGGCGAAGGCCTGATCGGCGGCGCGCTTTGGCGGAGGGGGCACGTGACGAGGCACTATGTCATATAGATGCGCTGTGCGCCCGCTACTTTCTTGGCCAATCCACTCAACTTTCTTGCACCACGTCCATCGTCTGCCCGCCTCTTCCCCGCCCACGATGGTCCCCCTCTCCGCCATCTCCGGGTCCAGCAAGGACTCGGCGGCCGCCATATTCGACGCGATCGAGGGCCAGTTCCGTCTCGACGACCCTACTCTCCATGCCATTGTGAACCAGTTCATCGAGGACTTCCGTCTCGGCCTCGGCCAATACGGCCACCCCATGGCCATGATGTGCGTCGCTGCTCCGATCTGCGGTCTATGTGCTGACCTCGTTCCAGCCCCACGTTCGTGACCGGTGTGCCAAACGGCAAAGAGACCGGGTGAGTACGCCTCGTTTCGCTGATTGAACAGGGAATGTCCCCTGTGCTATGAGATACATCGTCTCGCGCGTGACCGCTAAAGAGGGTTGCTTGCTGCTACAGACGACTGGGGAGGCGTCTAGGGCAGTGTCAGAACTCCGGTCATTGAACGGAGACTTCTGCAGCGGCGAGCGGTCATCCCCCTCTCCCGTTACCATTCGGATCTCACTAGACGTGTGCTAACGCTTCATTTCCAGCACCTTTCTTGCGTTGGATCTCGGTGGAACCAACCTGTATGTGTTCACCCGCCCCTCCTATCGGGCATACCATTCAACCTCGCTTTGCGAACGTTCAGTCGCGTCTGCGAAGTGAAGCTCCTAGGAAACCACGAATTTACCCTTCGGCAACAGAAATACCGCGTTTCAGAGGGTCTCAAGACTGGCGAAGCGACTGCACTTTTTGGTACGTAGTTATATCATACGTCATTTCCAGGAACCGCGCTAACGACTGCTTGCTTCTCGCTGCACCTCTCTTTGAATGGATCGCCTCGCAATCAGATTATCTCGCCGACTCTGTCGACGCGTTCCTCACGACTCCTGTGGTTTCACCTACCACTGCGTCTTCAAATCCGTTCGCGGGTTCATCAGCGATCGATGAGATTGATCCTGACGTCGATCCAGCATTACCCCTTGGTCTCACCTTCAGCTTCCCTGTCGAACAAACCGCTCTTAATCAAGGCAAGGTCCTGACATGGACGAAGGGCTTCTCGGCCAAGAACGCAGTAGGGAACGATGTCGTCAAGCTGCTACAAGACGCATTCGATAGGAAGCACTTGCACGTCCGATGTGTTGCGCTTGTAAACGATGTGAGGGTGATCTTCTTCGCTCTGCCTGTCTTGTTGACCATATAAATTTAGACCGTCGGTGCGCTGCTGTCGCGTGCATACACTGGCGGTGGTTGCATGCTTGGTGAGTCTTGCCCAACATGCGTTTGACCTTTTCTCATCCACTCCACAGGTGCCATTTTCGGTACGGGCACCAACGGTGCGTACGTCGAGAAAGTCGAAAACATTACTAAGCTGGGTGATTCGCCTGCTCGGAAGAACGGCGGCTTCATGGTAGTGAACACGGAATGGGGCGCGTTCAATAACACCGTCCGTGTCTTACTTTGCTCCAGCTCCTGATCTGCGGCTACTAACCACCCACGTTCTCAGCGCACGATTCTTCCGACGACGCCTTGGGATAACAGAGTCGATCGCGAATCGATAAACCCGAAGCTGCAAGCATTCGAGAAGTTCATTTCGGGCATGTACCTCGGGGAGATCACACGGAACATCCTCCTATCGTTCATCGACGCCGCCCCGAAACCACTGCTGTTTAACGGCCAGTCCAGCTCCGTCTTGAACGCACACTACGGGCTTGACACGGCGGTATTGAGCGAGATTGAGGCCGTCTGGGAGTCCGGCCGGAAGCCCCAGCTGGAAGTCAAGGGTGTTGAGGGTGGCAAAGACCCAATGGAGAAGGTGAAGGTCCCAGGAGTCCATACAAACGGCAAGACACCAGCTGCGGCTGCCGCACACTTCCTCGACATCGACCGCCACTCCACCGAGGACCAAGCCCGCTTGGAGCGGATACGCGCGATCATCGTCCAACGGCTGAACATGTCGGATGCCGCCGTCACCCTCCGGGACGCAGCGATCGTCCGCTGGGCATGCTCACTCGTCGCGAACCGCGCGGCGAAACTGAGCTCCTGCGCCGTCGCCGCCGTGCTCGTGCAGACGGGCCGCGCGAAACTCGGCGGAGGTGTCGTCCCTGAAGAGGAGAGCGTGATCATCGGCGTAGACGGGAGGTACGCGCCTTTTATACGCGTTTTGTCGTGTCGTTCTCGTGGACTGATGTGCTGACTCCCACGTTCGCAGCTTGATCGAGCACTACCCGAACTTTAACACCAACCTCCGTGCGTCCTTGCGCTCTCTCGTCGGCGAGGCCGTCGAGACCCGTGTCGATATCGGCATGGCCAAGGACGGAAGCGGTGTCGGAGGTACGTTCTTCCTTCCCCTGTGTTTGCTTACGCTCATCTCACCCCTCTCCCTGCCCCCAGCTGCGCTGTGCGCCCTCCAAGCTATCAAACAGGGACTATGATTGTCGGCCTAGCCACTACCATATCCACCCAATGAAGCAGCCTAAAGAGCCAGGCTAGACGAACCAACGCGTCGCGCCTACAAACTCAGCAGGTCGCGGCACGGAGCCTACGATCGCGCTCGGAGGTCGAGACAGAACACGCCGTGACGATTGGCCCGAACAGTGCGAATAGCATCGCGTAAAATTCAACCACGACGGGCTACACGCGCGACACGAGTTGACAGACGAAGCTCACGACTAAACGCGAAATGCGCACTGATGAGGGCACCATCGCACGATAATTCAAACGCGATGCGGTCGACCTCTGGCCACCGAGGGTGAGTCTTTCACGCGATTCCGACGCGGTTGAAGTGCTACCTGTTGGCACGTTCCCCGGCAGAAAGGGCTACCTACCGCTTCGACAGGACACCAACAAACTGTAACAAAGGACAAGCATGAACACACGGCAACAGGAAGGGCAACGATCGACGCACCGATGCGCCAGTAGCCAGGAGACCGGTCGGTCGGCCTCGATCTCGCTCAAGTGCCCGAGGCCGTCTGCGGGCACAGCTTGGTAAC
>BSCZ01000351.1:155552-172876 GCA_027924225.1 Bjerkandera adusta
CCCCGTCCTCACCTATGCTCACCCCTCTCCGTGCCCCCAGCCGCGCTGTGCGCCCTCCAAGCTATCAAACAGGGACTATGATCGAAGCAGCCTAAAGAGCCAGGCTAGACGAACCTACGCGTCGCGCCTACAAACTCAGCAGGTCGCGGCACGGAGCCTACGATCGCACTCGGAGGTCGAGACAGAACACACCGCGACGATTGGCCCGGACAGCGCGAATAGCATTGTGCAAGGTCCAACCGCGACGGGCTACACGCGCGACACGAATCGGCAGACGAAGCTCATAAGTAAACGCGAAATGCGCACCGACGAGGGCACCATCGCACGATAATTCAAACGCGATGCAGTCGGCCTCTGGCCACCGAGGGCGAGTCTTTCACGCGATTCCGACGCGGCTGAAGTGGCACGTTCCCCGGCAGAAAGGGCTACTTACCGCTTCGACAGGACACCAACAAACTGTAACAAAGGACAAGCACGAGTACACGGCAACAGGAAGGGCAACGATCGACGCACAGATGCGCCAGTAGCCAGGAGACCGGTCGGTCGGCCTCGATCTCGCTCAAGTGCCCGAGGCCGTCTGCGGGCACAGCTTGGTAACTAGGTGAGCACCCTTTGCAACAGCCCGACAGCCCAGCTAACCCGCGACGCAGATCACAATGTACATAAATCGCTACAATCAATATATTACTTTTCCTGCATACAATTTGACGGGTCCCGCGGACGCGCCGCGAGGCAAAGTGCGCGCAGATGGGTATACGGGGTCCCCGTAGGCATGCACGCTCGAAAAGACGTTGCAACAGCCTGAGCGACCGTCTGTACTAATTCGCGCGCCGCCGTCGACGACCTTGCTCGTCCACGCTTAATCCACCAACACGATGGCCCTGATACTCGTAAGTAAAGCTCGCGTTCGTTATTCAAATCATTGCTTACCAATTGTCAGACGGGGCCCCTCCCCCGCCGTTGTCCATCTCAGCCAAAGGTCGCCAGGTGGTTCGGCAACCTTACTCGTCCACACTTAATCGTGGACGAGGTCTGTAACTAGGGTAAGCGTTCGTTCTTGCTGTATAGTAGTTATCTACTTACCTCTGCCTCCGTAGATAGCATCAGGATGACCAACGGCACCCCAGGGCCCGGACGACGCCGCGGAACTCCAGTCGAGCAGAACGCGACGTCGTCGTCCGCGATACGAGGTGGACGGGGTCCTCCCGTCATTCAGCCATCGCTGACGGGGCCTGGACCCTACTCGTCCACACTTAATCCATCAGCGTGGACGCCCTAGTCTCCGTAAGTAATGCTCGTGCTTCGTTCTAACTCGTTACTTACCACCGACAACACAGGGGCACCCCCCGCCTTGTCGTCGCTTCGGCCAGAGGTTGCCAGGGGATCTGGCAACCTTACTCGTCCACGCTTGACAGTGGGCGAGATCGAGAGAGGCCTGTTGTACATGTAAGTAATCATATCTTGGTCACCGATTTATCTGCTTACCTCGACTGCTGTAGATGGTACGAGTCTGATCTGAGCCGCCCGCCCGACGTCCAGGGGAGTTTCCGGGCCCTAGGGATCAACATCGAGCAGCTGGGAACTCGGCGATTGCGACCCACGGTACAGGGTGGACGGGGTCCGGCCCTACGAGGACGGTAAGTAAAATGATATTCTCGCGACGAGGGGGTGCTTACCATCAAATGTAGCACGACACATGGGTGTGTATACACTCCCCCGCCTACATTAGCCCCGTGTGCCAGCTTGATCAGGCACTCTATCAAACGGGGACGTCGACACGGCGCCCAGGGGACAGACCGGGCGGGCGTGCTCGTGATGCGCGTGGACGTCGTACGAGGCATCTGTATGTACAGGTACAAACGGGCTAGACTGCCGCTTGCCGTGTGGTAGTAGTCTGTGGGTGTGGTCAGTGTAGCGTTCATACGAAGGTGTCGAAAGCTGACCTGTTAGCGCGCACGTGCCGGGGTTAGGGTCAATGCACCAGCTTGCTAATGTTTCGTAGGCACAAACCCGCGGCGTGGGTTGTCAAGGACATGCCGGGGAGGCGGGAAATGGGCCGCCGTCGCGCCTTGAACGAGTGAGGTGCGCGTGAAATACGTCGAGAGGTCGTGGTGCCGGTCTAACAAGCATTGGTTAGCAAACGGAAGGCCCTTTCACAGGAGGGCGAACCGACCTGCATGATACTCGCAACACGCCGCGGCTATCTGTCACGGGTATGGTCAGTACAATCCCACGAATGTCACATCGAGAGCTGACCTATCGACACAGTAATTAGGGTCGAAGCGACGACCTGCTCGGGCTCCACAGAGACAGATGGCCTGCCTACTGGCGCCAGCGGCGACTGGCCTTTGTCCCGGATCCCAAATGGGCGGGAGACCGTCGTGCTGTGCTGTATCGCGCGTGAACGGCGAGAGCGCGCCATTCTGACACCGTTGCAATGTGCGGTAACCGAGATACAAGGCGACATCGGCGCGACTGCACCATAAACAAGGCTGGTTGGCGGACGGCGCGATGACGACAGACGAGTATCTACGTTCAGCACAACAGTGAGTGAGTGATCAATACGTCCAACGGCAATACTAACTCACCGCGGCCATTATTAGCTTCATAGATCTCCGCGTAAGCCTAGAAAAGGGCAGAGTCAACCTCGAGGCGGACTAGTCAGCTATCGGCGTGCTTACCGTCTCGCAGGCGACGCGTTCGAGCAGCTGACTGCAACGATTGAGCCGGCTGATTACGGGATTCGAAATGCAAGGCTACGGGGCGCGCGAGTAAGTCAACCGCAGCGGAAATTAAACAAACACTGACCGTGCGTTACTACCAAGGTCAACGAAGGCTACCGCATCGTGTCAGACATAAACCTAGCCACGATTCAAGAACTGCGTACCCGCTTTGTAACACCCAACGCCAAAGGCTTCAACGAAGTAAGCAGCTAAGCAGAGCTGGTACGATAGTCAGTCACTCGCCGTAACTCGACGGAACAAAGGGCTTACCGTTGCAGTCACAGCCCACGCGGTATCTCTGTCAGCACCCAAAGGAATCAGTACGATGATGAAGGGTGTTACGCATCGTGCTTACTCGTTGTTCAAACGGGCTCGGGTGGTTGGACCATCTGCAGGAGTCGGGTCGTGGCGATCAGGGGGCTGCGGCAGGGCTATGAAATGCACGGTGTGGTCGCCAGGAAAGGGTTGAAGCGTCGCCGGCATCGCGGACGCCGTGGATAGCATGAGGCCGACATCGAAGAGCACGTCGAGGAGGATGGCGGGAACGACATGGACGGCGACGGGACGACGAGTAGTAGTGTGGGTATATTGCTAACGAGACCTTGGTTACGGTGCACCGTGCAACGAGGAAGTCAACGCGAACGTGATACAGCACCGGCGCGGTCGAACGAAGCGGTTGCCAGGGCTTGCATTCGAGAGCCGCTCGTGTCGGCCCACCTAACAGCGAGAACACAAAGGTCAGTACAATCCAATCCATCTATGGCCATGACGTACCGTATTAAATCTGCCCCAGCGAGGTTCATCCAGGACATCAGTTCAGCGCGGCGATGAGGGGGTTGCGTTCCTGGAGTACGGCGCAAGGTCTCGGCCTGGGATCGAGATATATACATCAGAGTGCGAAACTGAGTGGTGAACAAGGCACACTTACCTCGAACTACCCAGACGACGCATTGCCGACGCGTCCGCGGGGTCTGCTAGAGACATTGTAAAGGCCTATAGACATATCAATATAGTGCTAGAATAACAACGAATGGCTTACCACAACAGACGAGCGTGAAAGCCGGTGTCCATGCGCCACTAAGATGGTCGGATATGTGCAGTCGTATGAGGGGGTAGAAACCCAGTTCACGCCATAGGTATGGGTCGATAGCGTGCATTCTTCGATTAGCTTCGCTATCTGTACGAGATAAACGTAGATTAGAAAAATGCTCAGTGAAAGCGGTGTTAACTGCGTACCGCGTATAGATCGCTTTGACGCGCAGCGCTCGAGAGTCGTGGCGTCGGGATTGTCGAGTGGGGGAAAGTGAGCTATGGAGGGCGAGGAATATTGGGGTAAGGAGTTTGCTCGTCGAGTGTCGCGATGTCGAGAGCATGAGAGGAGAGGAGAGGCTATGAGAGGGGAGCAGAAGAGGTGAGGAAGATGGCCAAATCAGCCGTCCTCCGAGCATCCTTTATACCCCTCGAGCACAGAGAATTCCCGCGCTTTGTCGTCGGGACCGCTGAGCATCTCTACATCCTAGTCCGCCGTATCCGCATCGCCTCAGCGACACCCGTGGCCAGCACCACGCCAACGTTGCGGTGCGCGGGTGGTTCGAGGATGATTTGATGTTTGATGTCGGAGCTTCGCCCTTAAGCGCCCCCTCCCAAATCGGGCAACACTCCGCCCGCGACGGATGCCTGCCCCTCTCTCCTCCGCACGCCCGACCAGCTACCGCTCCTCTCTGTGCATCCCTCCCGCCCATCCGCCCAGTCACGCCATGACACCAACACCGTTCAGTACAACGGCACAGAAATGGGCTCAACAAGGTGAGAGCCAGAACATGTGTCGGGAGCGACTGAGGTAATCAGACTTTGTGTCCCAGAATGATAGGGCAGTCTCGCTCACCTGCCGTCGACGTCAGCGTGGACGTGACCACCTCCGCGCATCGCGAGTGTGTGCAAGAGTCTGTGCGAATGCGAGCGGTGGCAAGGTGTGATTCTGCGTGGGATTGGTTGGAAGGTGACAAGGATCCAGGATTGTGCGTCGCTCTTTCCCTGTCATGTTCAGCCCTGGTCTGTGCTCATGCATGTGTTTGTGTAGCTGGTCTGATTAATCATGAGACCTGTGATTTCAACGACGAGATCAACAAGCTGTAGAGGGAGAAGAGGCACTAGGAGCATCAGATTACCACTCTTGGGGAGATGCCGGGCACGAAGGGACATAAGTGCGTGGCAGAAACTTGTAACGGAGTTGCATAATCTAACAAAGATCGCCGCCTGCAGATACTTTGGATGAACTAAAGAGCTTCTTAGTGCAAAGGAACCTCCGCCCCAGGGTGGGAAGACGCCTAAGCTTACATGCAGTACAACACTCGTTACAACACCCTTGTTTGCGCTGAGCAGCACGGCATGCAGTTTTTTGACGATTGCTACCACCCCATGAAGGTCAGCAATCATGTTTAGTTAAATTTAATCAGCGCCCTGATCTGCGACCGAGACACTTGCCAACGACTGCAAAGCCTGCTGCAACCCCCCGCGAACACATCTTCATCTGCCGCTGTTCCTACCGACGACTCCGAGGATGACTGTGATGACGAGGACAAGAGGACCACTGCTCCCGCCCCCACCACTGTCGCTGCCACGACCGCAGCTACGTTGACCGCCCCTGTTAACGTTGCTCCCGCCCCTTCGTCGTCGGATGAGCCCAAGACCACAGCTGCTCCCACCACCGAGGCTAAGCCCAGTACCACCGCGAACCCCAGCACCACCAAGACCACCAATGCTGCTTCAGATAGCCCGTCCGCGTCTGCCACCAAGGCCGCTTCTTCCAGCAGCGGCCAGACCTTCACCGGCACGTACGTATCGATGTTCACTCGTAAATATTCACGCCCTCACTCTGTCACCTAGTGCCACCTACTTCTTGCAGCACAGCACCGCCGGTGCTTGCGGCAAGGTCCACCCCGACAGTGACTACGATGTCACTATGGACTACCGTATGTACGGCGACTTGGGCAAGCAGTCGCAGTACTGTGGTAAGAAGTTATCCTCACCAACGAGTCCAACGGCAAGTCCATCACTGTGCTCGTCACTGTTGCATGCCCCACCCTCCGGATCGCTCGACCTCTCGGAGGGTGCGTTCGGTGCTCTTATTTCCTGTCTCTCCTGTCTCTGGACCTCCGTGCATCTCCGAACAAACACCAAAGCTATCATGACTGTCCGCAACTGCAGCGGCTACAACATCCTGGCACGAAGACTACAATAGGTTACCTCCATGCTCCATGCTACCTCACCGCTTCCTTCATCGCTTTGCCTGAGGATGCTCCCGCTGTCGACTACTAGTGAGAGGTGTCGTATCTTTAGTTCTTTGCTGTGGCTGTGTCTTATCTACAGTTGATGTATGTCAATCATGACGTGTTCGCAGTCAAATTGAACATGAGTGATGCATGAACAGAACACGAGTGATGCATGCGGCCTTGAACGTGTTAAGCTGCCTTCCTGTGAGGCTCAAAAGCCTGTCAGCGGTGCTCGCCCTCCTCTGCCCTCCTCCGCCCTCTTCTGTCTGTTCCTCTTCTCCATTCCGAGTCCTTCATCTTCCATCAACTTCTTCTCTGTTATCCTATCGCTGATTGGGCGGGCGCTGTGCCACCTGCCATGGGGAACAATCCTGCTGGACGCAACCAGTGGGGCCCCAATACAGGTAAGTCACATAACAATACGTTGTTGATGTTGTGTTAATTTACCTTCATTATTTAGACCTTCCGGATGACGTCTTGAGGGGTCTGTTCAATCAGTTCAGCAAGGAAAATGGCGGCTCAGGTCTAAGCATCAACGAGCAGATAGCTCGGTTGCGTGTAAGAGGGATGATTGTTGGGTAAGGTGTTTCTTTCCTTGAGATCTAATATTCTAACGTCACCATCTTGTTGCAGAAAAACGAAACTCTGCGGTATTCGGAAAAGACTGGCTGCCCCTAGTGTGAAGACGGCAAAGGTCTTGACGTCCTATCAACAGCGTGAGCAAGCCGTCCTCGACCTAAAGGCCAAGGATCCTCTTGGAAAGTGGGGGGTCAATCAAACACGCGGTAGGCTAGCAATGGCGGGTGTTCTGATGACAAGGTGCGTTTGGTTTTCATTTGCGGGCGATGTTGATTTGACTAACAAGACCATCAGAGATGAGATGCGTCAAGTTCTCCATGACCATTTTGCTGTCGAATTTCAGAGTAGACTCCCTGGTCATCGGAACAACCTTGCCCGACATCCACTTCAAGCGGTTGGCCCTTGGCAGCAAGTTCACTGCGATGGACATGAGAAGCTTGCTTCGTCGGCTTTGCGGATGGGGCCTGTTGGAATCAACATATACTCCTACAAGGATCAGTATTCGTCAGATGACTTGTACTTGAAACACGCCCCGAACGTACGCAGGGAAATTATCATTGGCCATTTTTTCCTCGATTTCGTTGAGGTCTATGGTTGTAAGTCTTGGTTCTTTTTTGAATACACCATACTCATCTTGTCCTCCAAGGTGTCGCGCTTCAGATGGTGATGGACAAAGGGTCTGAGACTGGGATGATGATTGAATTTCATCGTGAACTCCGGTATGACCTATAGCTGTTTTGCGTTACCAAAGGTCTCTTACTTCAATTATTCTAGGCAGGATGCAGCACCTGAGTTTACGACTGCGGATTGGCCTTCCTCTATTCAAGTACAGAGCAAGAAGAACACTCCGATAGAGGGGTTCTGGTCATGGCTTCGCAGGTCAGATGGCCCAAATCTGCGAGATGTGATGACAGTGGGATACAATGATGGAACTTTCAACCCACAAAACGAGATGCACATGTGAGCAATGACTGCGGTCTCCGGTGACGTAACACTGATAGATATTATTCTAGACAACTTTGGTATTGGATTTGGCCACCGATTGTCCAGCAGCACTTGGATGAGTTTCGCCAGTGGTGGAACAATCACCGCATTCGTCGCCAGAAGAACAAGGAGCTTCCGTCGGGGCTCACGCCAAATCACCTATATGAATGTCCAACTGCTGGTAACCCTGCTGCGATCGACTGCCGCATCAACGTGCGCCCTGAGAAAGTGCAAGAACTTCGCAACCAAATTGGTGGGAAGGCTGCCCGCGATGAGCTCTTCCGTTATGTTAGCCAGGATTTCGAGGAAACAGCGAACGCTGCATATGCAGCCATTGGTAAACCTCTTATTACTCTGGAGAACGTATGGGTGATATTTACTATGTTGGCTAATTATCTCTCCGATTACGTTGTTGATTGATTGCTGGAAGGCATTGAATATATCACTGTTCTTTACGTCCGTTGTCTCACTTTTACAGGCATACGCATGCCAACCTCACTCTAAGTTTACAGCGGATATGTAGACCGTCTCCCCTTCTTACGGCCAGAGGTAGTCGTGTGCGCTCCTGGACCAACCATTTCTGATACGACGTCAGCTGCAGAGCTGACTGGGAAGCGGTGCAGTGTGGTGTTGTAGCGGCTAGGACAAAAAGTCTGAAATTATTGGAGACTGATGATATAATATGAGCGGAAAACTACTAAGAGTCATTAGAACCTTCGTTAAGTTCGTTGTTCTTCCTGTGGAACTTTGATTATCAGGCCGTTCTACGATGCGCTAGAGCTAAACTTACTCTGGAGATGTGTCGGACATATCGTCATTCCCATTGTTTCCGTCATGTGAATCCAGTCCGAATAGACTTGCGAGGCCGTCATCGTTGTCCAGTATATGATCCTCAGCTGGAGCAGAGTCGGACCCAGGTGAATTCATGTGAGTTTCAAGTTCATCGTGAAGTACGTCGAGTTTCTCCAGGCCAAGCGTATCGCAGAAAGAGTTGCATCTATGTGAGGCAAGAAAGCTCTTGATGCCATCGGCGCCATGGTCGCCCATACCAGAGTTTCTACAAGACTTATTAGCAAAAACTCGGAGAGTATATGAATGAGAGCATGATACTAACCGGTTCAACGAATGGCTCATTGGATCAAATAGCACAGTGGCCATTTCACCGGCCTTTGACTTTCCCTTTCGGTCCTGAATAACTGTCTGAGAGCCTTTCAATAATATTAATCATCAGTATATGTCAGAGAATGCTATTAGAGCTTCTGCTCACCTTGAATATCAGCGAACATATACTGACTTCCAGTAGTATCAAGAACCCAGTGCGCAAAGGCACCTATGGTTGAATAGAGCTGGTCAGTGCGGTTTACTGTCGAGCCGAGTGTTCCAGAGAATTTGATGACTTGGGTGATGTTACGACGGGGCTCCACTAGATAAACTCCTGTGATATCTGAGTCCGTCACCGAGGCAGCATTTATTAGTTCAGGCGAGTAAGCCTTTGCTAAAAATGCCTCAGTCACTTGAACGTCTGGATTATAAACGCAGTTAACCTCAATAGTGTGGCAAAACAAAGGTAAAGGGGCTTACTAGAGAGATGTATGGATGAATCTTGAGCGAGTAGCTTGAAATTGTCCAAGAAAGTGCGCATTCTTGTGAGACGAACGAGGTCAAATTGAAGAAATCTTTCGGCGTCATTGAGTGATACTGGCTCTTTCTGACCGAGTCCAATGTCAACCAGCTTTTTGGCGACAAATTGAACTCCCGGAATACCAGGAAAAGACAACTAGCCATGTTATGTCAGCAACGATGTACGCTCAATGAGATAATATACAATATACGCACAGAGTAGAGTTCTTTGGATTTTCCACGCTCTGTCACCTCCAGATGGATTGGCGAAGAGCCAAGTAATGCAAGCTCAAGTTTTGCAGCTTGCTTGAAGTTGTAAGTATAAGCTTCATTATCAGTAATTTCGCAATAAATCCGCGACAGTGCAATCTGGTTTGTGATTTCATACGCTGTCGTTGTTGTTGAGGGCCCAGGCGTAGAAATATCTGGTTGAAAAAGGCTGGCCAAACGTGGACGAGAGTGAGAGGAACTACGCGCAGAGCCTCCGGAAAGCGCTAGATCCCCACAGCAAACAAGTAAATACGGTGACTCATGTTACAATGAACAACGTTAAACTCACCAGATTGGCTCTTGAATCGTTTACTTTCACGCAGTATCTCTGCTTGGGCTGAACTTTCAGAGTTCATCTTGCGCTTCTGTCCTGGCTGGACGGAGGATCTATCAACTCCCACAAGATCATCAACACGTTTCTGGTACTGCGAGTAATTAGACCGATAAACTACACAGTAAGCAGTAGTAGAACTTACTCGTGCCATATCAATGTAGACTTCGTACTTCCATCCTGCAATTTCTTTGTTCTTACGGCCCCTAGAACTCGAATTCATCTCCACTAGAAAATTGGCCTTCAGGTTATGCTGTGAGAATTCCTTGAGATACTGTTTGAGCGTAAGACTCAGTGTATTCTCTCCTTGAGGAAAGCACAAATTTGGCGCTGTGAGCTCGACATCTTCCCTGGGTTTCAAGATATAAATAAAGAAAGATTGACAGAGAAGGCTTACTCACAGCATTAGTGGAAATGCATGCGCATCCTGTTTGGTCCACCGGCTATTGAAATGACGAAGAGCGTCGACTAGGACATCTGTATAGATTAAGTGATCAGACTCAGTATGATCGTGCATAAGATAGTGGTATGATGGTATCACAACGTACCTTGTAGAGTGGTATTCTCTGGATAAGGAACAGCGTGTTGACCTAGGGTTCTGTCCACAGATTTGGCAGCATTGCTTCGACGTGCTTCAAATGAAATCAAATATGTCGCCAAAGAGCCAGTAGCTGATTTTCGCAACATATTGACTTGATCAGGAGTCATCGCTGGGCCAATTTGTCGTGAAGATGGATGAGCATGACGATTGAAGCTCAACGATTGAGCATCTATGCCGAAGACAAAAAGACATTAGATGGCATGTGTAGAACAATAGTGTACGAACAACTTACCGATCAGAGGAGCGTCATAATTGACCCAAGGACCAGTCGGTAGATGAGGTAGGAACTGGGTAATATACTGTTGCTGCGGTTGTGACTGAGACGATGAATATGTTGGCTGAGGCTGGAGCGGCGCTTGGAATGAAGCAGATGGCGATTGTGATAAAGGAGGTTGCTGAGGTAGTGATGGCATCATTTGCGATTGAGAAGAGGACTGTGGCTGTGGATGGTTACCAAGTGTCGCAATTTGCTTGAGCTTCCCTGAGAATTAATCATTCAGTAATAAATTCAATGGTACCTTGAAATGTGGTGCACATACGTTTGCAAGCTCCGCAAGGGTCTGTGATCATCGATCCTATCAGACTGCAGCCACTGCACTGTAACCACTGGGCTAGCTGCGACAAGAGTCAGTATTTTATTCATAAGACAAATGATATGTCACGTCACCGTAAGGTTCTCAGCAAGTCTTTGCTGTCTGCGGGCTTTCTTTGCGGCGACGGCATGTGACACAAAGAGGTCGAGTGTCCACTGTGCTGAGCTGAAGAAGAGGAAACGTAATTCCACATCCGTCATCTTGGTTTTCAGGCCCGCCACAAGGTGTGACGTTTACTAAGATGCCACAGGCCTTTAGAGCCGCTGTCCACTATTGATTTTCAGTGTTGATACAAACTTAGAAAACAAAAATGCTTACCTCAGGTTGCCAGCTGGCGTCACCTCCTTGTTCTCTAAACACACCAGTAGAGGCAGTTTCCGACATGGGTGACCGTGAAGACGATGACAAAGTTTGAAGCAGCGGAACAGTGTGAAGTTAGCGTGAAGGTAATGACAATGTAGAATTGTGATGTGAGATGGGTATGTGTAGAAGTGAAAGATGTAAGGATGGCGACAAGGTAAGGATGGAGAATTAGAACGATGGCAAAGTTTCAGCGAGGATGATAAGGTGGGAAGAGTGGAAAAAGGCAGATGAGAGGAGGAAAAGGGTGAAAGGGTGGGGCGGGTGGAATGGCCAGAAGTTCAGGATGGAACGTCTTCGAGGGCCAAGCTCTTAAATATGTTTTGAGGCTGAAGCCTGGAGCCCAAAGCTCCGTCCGCGTCCGGCGTTGGCTGTGAGGTTCTCTGTGAAAATGATCGGAAACACTGGTTCAAATCACAGAACTCACTTTTGGTGGTCGGGAACACTGGCCTCGATGCCAAGATGTGACCACAGGCTTTGTCATTGGTCACTTGACTGTCCAAAGTGACCTTCTGAGGTTCCGATGTGCTCCGAGGGATTTTTGACATCGTCCGATTTTGCCTAGACTAAGGTCTATATAAGCACTTGAGATTGACCAGTCGTCTGCCCAACTTCTGCATACCACTTCTTCATCACTCACCGTCTTCCTCATCTCCTCACTAGTTCACCCGTCAGCTAGTTCACCGTCGGATCTGATGGCGGACAAAAAAGCTGCATCGTCAGAGAGTGGATCAGACGTAGAGGTCATTGCCGGCCCAGGTAAGTGTCAAATTTTTTGATCTTTGCAATGGCCACTTACCTATCAGGTTCAGCTCCGTCGCAATACATATCCCCTCTTCGTCGGTGCAATGAAGACGGAAAGTCATCTAGATCTCAGGCTGTAGTGGCGACACAGCCTGCTTCAAGTTTTCGGCCAGCGGTCATTGCAAGGTTCAGACCCAAGAAGAGACCTCGCACCGACAGCAGTGACGTTGATGAAGCCTGTGATGCGGACATTTCAGACGTCTCTGATGAAGGTGGTAAGTTTAAGTCATTCAAAGACATGAATAGCTGACCAACTTCGGAATTGAGATTCAGCCTCTCCGGTAAACACTGGGTTGTTTACTATCCTACGGCGGTCGGACCTCTCTCCTGGAGACATGGACTGGATTGTCGCTCGCCGACTGTATTCTTGCTCCGACTTCAGTCAGCCTGGGTCTGGAGGTTTGACGGAAGATGAGCTACTTGATCTGATCGTTCAGTGCAATAATTGCAAACGATTTGTAACACGTAACTACTTCAGGTCTTGGCACGGTTCTAAATGCAAGCAGTAGTGGGTAGTAGTGGGTAGTGGTTAGTCAGAGCCTCAAAGTAGCATATCGTTCAATTCACGTACATAGTACTAGTGGCATTGGATATATTAGCAGTTTCTAATGGACTTAGGGTTAGCGTTGCCGACATTTGATGCAGATTCAAGCCATGTTGAGAGAGTTAGTCAGTACAACAACATGGAATTCAAGTAAGTAGTATACATATGCTGACCATGCGTACATCTGGCAGTTTGAGTCGTGTGTGACTCTCGTTCAAACACGACATCTTTCGATAGAATAAGCGCCAAGCATCGAAAGCGTCCAGAGCCACGAGCAAATCACACTAAGGAATTCTAAGTCAACAGATATGTTGTAAATAAAGAATACAACACGCCTACAAGTATTGATTTATACAGCCTCTCATTTGAGGTCACAGAGGCTCTATAACCTCACCAGCACTTTCGAGCACCATCAGCGTCAAACAAGATGCATAAGCGATTTTGCAACCATTTCCCTGTTGCATCCAGCATCCTAGAATGCAATATACGCAATCTCGCGTTCAGGGTGGGTGAAAATGCCAAAGAGCATGCAAATGACATACCATTACAACAATAACCCATCGTGTTCTAGGCTGTTCATCCCATCCGTGGACCTTGGCTGTATGCACCGCATCAGCTGTCGAGAAGAGCACAAATGAAGGCCGGCTCACCACAAAATGAGCTGTCAAAATCTCAATGGCTTTGCATTCCAAGAGTAGGAGACGACAGCAGGCTACACTGAGAAGGCTCGGGGATAAACTGCAATTTGGGCGTGCGGAGTAGTACGACAAGCTATGCAGCCCCTTCATCGTTGTACCCAAGAGGTGCGTCCTGCTGTATGCTATACTGTCTCCCGCTGTGCGCTGTGGTAGGTGAGGCTCTCTGCCTCTCAGCACTGCGAACTGCGACGTAGACGTTCTAGAGGGGGCATTTCTTGCATCTCAATGACAACCCTCTGTGCGGTGAGAGCGCGTCGAAATCAGCAGACCGCCATGTTCAGCAGGCTATACCACAACATTTGCGCGAACACTCACTGTTTGCATATTGGCTGACGGTTCACTTACCCCTTTGCAGTTTCGACGAAGCGCGAAGCTGCGTCGTCCACCGTCAAGGGAGTGGGATCCTTCATGCATAGACTGGTCAATCTGTGGGGGATTGTCAGAGTGCACCACTCTCCATGGTAACTCGTGCTGCGTTCTGTGATACCAAGGCGCGTTGCCTTGCGTCATTGCATAGCCCAATACCAAACAACTGAAGAACTCACCCCATCTAAACAAACTGCTGTCGTGCTGTACCTGCACACCCTAGGGCACCCATCAAGGTACCCATGCAGATGGCACGGAGTTGCGTGTGGCTCGACGGACATGGGGACGGAACCGCCAGGGGTCACGATCTTTGCGTTATAGTCTTCCAGCCCAGTTGGGGTCGGAGGCGACTCGGGGGTGTCGGGGCTCCCGGGCAATGAGGGCAGTGTGAGGTATAGCTGCTCTGGTGGTGCGGGACCTGACACACCGGGCACAGTCAAATGGGCCAATGGTGGGCGAGGCATCAGCTTTGGCGGTGATGTCGACGGCGTGCAACCCAAACGACGGAGTGTTGTTCGTTGTAGTCGTTGTGGTGGTCATATACGGCGTCGTCGAGGGCATGGGGGACGAAGCCGGAGACAGGAGTGCGTAGTTGGGGGTACAGACCTGTGCCCTTGAAATCCCGCTTCACCTTCGCCTCAAACTCGGACAGCATCTTCGGCTCGACGTTGAGCTGCCACTCCAAGTAGCTGCACATCTCCCGCTCCATCTGGTTGATCTCGCGGAGGGCGAACATGCCCTGGTCCACGATGGACCAGGACTTGTTGGAGTAGGTGTCGTTGCAGATGACCTTGAACGCGAGCATAAACACCAAGATAAATAGTCGGTGCCCTGACGATCCACACACAGCGGGAAAGCGGGCTTTTAGCTGCTGCAGGAGGTAGAGGGCGGCGTAGGTGTCTGATTCGTGAAGTCGTGTCCGATGCAGCGTGTAGGAGATAAATATGTCTAGGCGCGGAACGGGGCGTTCGAGTGGGGCTGTTGTGGCGGCAGCTCTGGGCAGGCGAAGAGGTGCGTGACGACGTCAACTTGGGTTAGCCGGGAAAGTATGGGACGTGCGGGAACATCACGTACTCGTTGGGGTGCTCCCAAGATGGAGCTGCCTGAAGACCTGCTGAGTTGTCAAAGTCGAAGATCATGCTGCCGGAGTCGTGGAGAGGAAAGTCAAAGGTATGTGCATTGTCGAAGAGGAAGGAGGAGATGTTTGCGATGGTGAGGTTGCCCCGGTCATGGTTGTGGTGGAAGACCTCGCCGCTCCGTATGCGTTTGTAAGCGCCGGTGAAAGCACGTCAATAGTGGGTGTGCTGCGAGGGTAGATGTTTAGCTGGACATCTGAAACTTGTAGACAACCTGTATGGTGAGTAAATGAACCTATCTAGCCAATTAGTTTTGCTTACGTTGATATGCCCCGCCCTCAGGACCGTGACGACTTTCCTGAGAGCAGGCGCCCGTACAGCTGCGAAGTCAAGTAAGCGCATTCGGTGTGGATTCGTATGGCGTGTATGGCTTTGATAGTGATGCTTTCCGTACCAGGTGAGAACACAGACGGGCCCAGTTTCCAGGTGGAGGCCCGGGAGAGAGTAAGACGTGATGGCACTACGGCTCACCCAAAACTGTTCGCGGTACCTGGAAGCCATGAAAATATGTCAGTACGCGACGTGTACAAAATAACTTACTGAGAGATTGAGCCTTGGTCGCGGGAGACGTGTGCAGGACGTCGAGGAGGCCTTGCAACCCGCGGGTGTCATAGAGTGTCATAGAGCTTGCTCGTGCTGCCCAGTTCGCCGGGCATGGTAGTTGTGAAGTGTAATGACATTGCTAGGCCTTCTCCCGGTCGCGGTGAGTCGCGTAGCTGTGTGCGTGCAGCTCCTCGATACCGTGGAAGTCGTCGAGAGATCATCTTGCACAGCTGGGCTTATTGGGGTTTGTCGGGTCGCGTATTTTGCCCTTGGCCTACACTTTCTCATGACGCGGTGCGTGACATTGTCTATGGAGCTCTGGGGGTAGCGTGTCGTCAGCTTTGACATGGACAGGATGTACACACCTCATTCCCCAGGTCTAGGGATACCTGCTATACGTCCTGTTAGGTTCTTGTAGCTTGCGAGGGGTTCTGATGGGACGCGTAGGTCGATGGGAAAGCTGCACGTACGAGTACGAGCGGCGTCGCAGCAGGCTCAATGTCAATGCATCGCTGCGCCTCGCAGAGCTTGCACAGCAGGTTACGTCGTGGGTGGTCGTCCATAGTACACAGCGGGGACATTGGCGGTGGGCAGTTAAAGTGCCTAGGTGTCAGGGAGAACATGTCCAAGATGAGATGGCGGAGGGGATGGATATAGTGTGTAGTCATTGGCGCGAGCAGCCCGATGCTGGCGAACCGTGATCGTCAGTCAGAGCTGGTCAGAGCTGGCTTGGGCGCTCAAAACACCCAGCATACGGCGGACATAGAGCCCAAGGCAAATCAGACTAAGGAATTGTGAGTCAGTAGATATGTTTCAAATGTCATGAACAGCGCACCTGCAAAAGTTCATGTGTCCAGCTGCAGCTTACTTGGCTGTACGTTGGTTGTACTATCTGTGAGGAGCATCATAAGGTTAGGGTTATTTGCTGCCCTCGCGCATTTGGCACTCGTCCACGTTCTCCACGTTCGGAAACACACAGACTCGCCTCCCTCAATCACATAGGAACTTTCCACTCCCCCAAAGTCCCCGCAGACCTGAGACCTGTGCAAACCTCACTGTGATCACCGGCAAGTACCAATATCCAGACAATTATGACGATGGCCCTCATCACCTTTTTCGTCGCTCGCAACGGGGCTAATGTAGGCGGGGACAGGGTATAACTCCCGGCCATGTGCTGGCATACACCAGTATGTCTGCCCATCCTATCAAAATGGTGGCCTCGCTGACTGCTCTTGCAGGCAAGGCTGACGACGGTCGAGGGTGCCAGGTCCGCTTTTTGCCAGAGCAGAGCCCACGCGATCCATAGTGAAGGCGAGACGGCCTGTCGATCCCAGGTCACACGGTAAGCATCGATTTAACAGAAAGCAAACATATTACTTACTGACGTTCCAATAGCTCGACCTATTAAGCGTGGACGGGTAGGGTACGGACCGCCTGCAACGGGGTCCCCCTCTGCACCACGCTCGCGGGACGAGTCGGTACGTCCCTTCTCTTTCGCGCCACCTGCTGCATCACTGATTTGTTCGCGTGCTCAGCAGATGCCCTCTATGCCACCAGTCGCGTGGCTCGATCATCAGTCGAGCCGTAAGACGGGGCTAATGTAGGCGGGGGACGAGGTCTGACCTCGCGGTTTCGTGTATGGCGGTAAGTCTATGTCCCCCGATCGTGTGACCAAGCTGATCGTCGTTGTAGGCCGCGCGACGACGAGGGGTTCCGGGGGTCCGTCTCTTGCCAGATTCGAGGCGCGAGGGGTCTATCAATGCTGAGTTACTGGGTAAGTGCCAGTTCAATACAAATCAAATGAGCTACTTACTGACACCTGGGTCTCGGTAATATGGTTGCTAGATAGCATGGCGTGCCCGTGATCCGGGCCATCCTATCTAGCTCGGATTTCCCGTTC
>BSCZ01000356.1:0-12382 GCA_027924225.1 Bjerkandera adusta
AGTGCCTGCGTGCCCACCGCTGCCTTGTCGTCGTCGTCCCTTTGGTGTCCCTAATCGTAGTGTCGAGCCTAGCTCCGCCACAACACCGACTACACGGCGACGGCAGTGGAGGTGAAGAGGGAGGTGATGAGAAACAGCTCTTTCGCAACGTCGGAGAGGCCGAAAGCTCGGTCTTCTTACATCTGTTCTACAAGGTAGCGATTTCACCGCGACTTCGATACTGTTCACTGACAGCGGTTCGACAGGATCACAAGCCTCCCATATCCTATAAGGTTCGCCTTGGTGGACTCGATCGCTTTGCGTTCGCTGAACGTGAGGCTCTTGAGGAGCTGTGGACGCGAACTTTGAGCGAAGTGGCTGATAGCTCGCTGATGCAATTCGAAGTGTGGCGTACGCACACGTCTTCATGGGAAGTTTACTCCGTCGACGACCACATTGTCGTACATACATGGGAGACGGACATCGTGGTACGCGGGTTACACGTTTACCACCTTGTAGGGTTCGAGCCACGCGTGCGCTTGCCAGGCATCGGTGAAGTGGACCTTGTAGGTCCTGCGGAGGCTAGACTTGCCCGGCGGTCTCACTCTTCCAACACTTCCCCTAATGATGGTACTTCTTCCACGCCTCGCTCTCGCATGGCTGGCAATGTGAGCGAAGAAGAGATGTGAGTGTTCTCAACAAAGGACTCCCCTAAGCTAGCACTGACTCTTTGCAGTCGCCCCACATGCACTCCAATTCTACACCCCAAGCCTTGCGCGCAACTTGGTCACCTGGAAGCCGACCATCCTCGCAGTCACTCTAGTGGCCCAAACCCTCGCCGTCTTGTGACGCCCCACTCCCTTTCCGTCCAACCCCAAGCTTCGACAGACGACATTCCGCCTACTCGCCGCTCCCCCGTCAACAACAGAGGCGCGTTAGATCGCACCTTATCCCAAGTGCTACGCCACGCGATATCTCATCTGGAAAGACGATCTAGAGGCGGCCCTACTGTGGCGACGCTCAGTGGAAGGACTGTGCGTACCCTTGGGCATCGGCGAGGAAAGACATCAACTTCGGCCGTGGATGTCATCGATCTCACGGGCGATAGTACCGACGTAGAAGGAGAAGAGTGTGTTAAATGTGCATCATCTTCATAGTCTATGAGAAATCAACCATTTTTTCTGGGTGGTCGCTTGTACTATCGTTATTACAATGGGACTCCGATGGCCAACCCAAGCTAGCTCGGTTTCCTCACGCCTGGCTCTGTTCAAGAGGCCTCGGTCGGCTAGTTTTTTCGGTCAAGTATCGGTACGTGCGAATACCGACCAGGCAATAGTAGACGTATTCCGCTAGTCCAAGGGGATCACATATACTGATCATAAACCACATGGGGATACACCGACATCAGCAGATACATCTCAGAAAAGTATCCCTCTGGAGTAAGATACTTGTCTCATCGCAAGCCACGCGAGCTTGATCGAACATGTGATCAGGCGCCGTCGCAGCACCGCACGTCCTCGACGCAACCTCGTCTTTCATACTCCCATCGCCCCTATGCCCTCGTCCTTTACACATCCTCGCTCTCTACTCGCAACGACGCGAGGTATCAAGACTCGAATTCGCGCATCATCATCCCTAGCGCATGGAGTCGGACAAAGTCCCACAGGTGGAGACATTGACCAGGCGACCTTTCTCCCTCCTGCGCTGACATTCGTACCGATAGCCCTAGGTAGCGGAACAACCGGACATTTGAAGAAAGCCCAAGTGCTCGGTCTCGCCACTGACTGACCCCTCGAGAACTCTGCTAGTAGCGAACAGACGGACGCACCAATCGCGATTACTATCCACAATATGAACCAGTCTCGAACCGCCGCGTTCGTCACTCTCACCCCACAACGTGAACCTACGCTTCACGGAGCCTGCGTCCGTGCGTACCTGGATACTGCGTTACCTGCGCACCTCGTGTATCATTGAGCAAGTCGCTCATACGGTGCGTACTCGTTGTCGTAGAACATGTCCGAGACTCAAACCTGGAATGCCCTAGCTCCGATCCTTTCACGCATCAGAAGACTCTTTGGTGCGAAGCGTTTCATCGCCCACATGCTGCCTCCTCTCGGGTTTGGAGGGTTTAAGATCGTTGGGCCCGATAGTTTTTGCAAGTCGATCGCTTCCAACGGGATTCCGACATGAGGTTCGGGTACGTCGGTCCCCTTCTAGTCCAGCAGGATATGGGTTTACCTTACTCCGGTAGGATTAGGTTGAATCTGTTACTGAGGTCGGCGGATAACGTATTTTCCGACCTCTGGCCTCCGACGGTTGTCACCATATCATAAACGCAGGTCGATCACCTCGCCCATCACCGCTCGCCCAGCTTGCCCTCACATTGGCCACCCGGAAGCCTAGGACCACGCCATTGTTCCTCGACGAGCGGAAGTTGCTCGCAAACTCGGTCTGGGGACCGTTGATTCGAAGAACGTGCGTACTAGCTGCAGAGATCGTCGTTATGATCCTGACGTCGCCGCAAACCAGCGCTAGGAGAAGACCCAACAAGCACTGTCCCTGAAGGTCCCTAAGATGTACCTTCAGGTAGCGAAGCGCAGCGGGGCGAAGGGGCCAGAGGAGGTCGATCTGAGCCGCTTTCAATGGTCGATTCGGGCTGACATCGCATTAGCAGACTATGAGCGTCCCTTTCAGTGTCTCTACAAACTGTGGCGAGCAGATAGAGGCCGACATTACCAGCAAGGTCAGCACCTCGCACACCTACACACAGCTCCAACTGTGACTGACCCTCCCTCGACAGCACTCTACATTGACCGGGAGAGGCGAGACCGACGACGGACCTATGAATGTACCTAGCAGCAATGATAGTGACGCGTCTGATGAGGTATATAGCTCATTCATTTCCGCTGGACAGTATGCTTTTACTTGCGCAGAGGACTGTATATTCGCAAAGCCCGCCTAGAGACCGTCCGACTCATCCCTCGCGCGTGGAAGGTGGCGAAGACGGCGAACATCGCGAACATAGAGAAGCCGGCGAATATGGCGCAGACGGCGAAGACGAGGACGTAAGCGACGGACCCTCCGCCAAACAGGCGATGGAATCCCTGACTCGATGGCTTGCGCGCAAGCTTGACGTACATCTCTTCTATCACGTAAGTGTCCTCCCTCACACCGGACGACAACTTCTGATCAGCTTTTGCATAGAATGACAAGGAGGCCGAATCGTACCGTATCCATTTGGGTTTATCAAAGCACTTCTCGTTTCAGCAGTTACCTGAGCTGGACTACTTCTGGTCGGTGCTCACCGGGCGGGGTGACAAACCACGAGCCGCATTTCAAATCTGGCGCACGCATCTGACGAACTGGGAGGATGCGACCGTCGATGGCGAGATTCGAGTATTCGATTGGGAAGAGCATCTCGTGGTGCGCAAGAGAGGCGTCCACGTATTGTGCGGTTTTACGCAGAGCCTTCGCATCCTCCGGGTTGGCATGCCCTCTTGCGAGATCGTCCTTCTCATCTCAGGTAGCGTTTCCTCGGAGCGCCCTCCCCGCGAGGTGCCCTCCAGGCGGACTGCCGAGGTGGGGGTCACCACTCCTACCAGGCCCGAGCTGGAGCTGTTGAACGACGACGGTCGCGCGTCTGCGCGTCTTGTTGACGACGAGTTCGATCACTCAGAGGGTCTCCTTTTGGAACCCTCGCAACGACATCCCCCCCCACTTCCGTCTGCGGCGAATCGTCTCCTCCCGACGTTGATACATGCCGCCGGTGGTGACGATATCTCTTTGTATACTTCACGGGCAGTCACTCCCCAAGGGCTCACCCCCCCTCCTCCCTCGCAGCTTGTTCGGCGCGAGTCGCCCAACTGCAACGACTATTCCTGTCGGAGCTTCAATTGTGGGCCGTACGATGCGCCGTTGGACACTGCCAGTATGGCGAGGCCCCGCCTTTCCCCCACCCCAAGTCGTCCAAGTCCAAGGAAGCGACGTCGTCTCCACAAAGAGACTCCATCGAACCACATCCCATCGTCTACGTTGTCTCCTATTGATTTGACATACGCCAGTGACTAGCACGATTCCTACCTGTTCATGTCCATGTTCCGCTCATAAATAACACTTAATTACAACGTATACGCCTTGATTTGAGAGGTCTTGCAGTATCAAAGATTGAGGAGTCACAACTACCTGATTTGGTAGGCAAGTGCCCAAAAAGGGTAAATGCAAAGGCGCGGAAATTCAGAATCAAGGATCAATGGCAGGTCAAATTCGGCTGCTCTCAGGCTGTGGGCCGCAGCGGTGGTACAGAGCCGGTGAGAGGATCCGGAGTAGACATCGCATGAGCAAAGCGGTGTTTCGGTAGAGGTTCTTCAAATGAGGACCGGTGAGAAGCTCGTCGAGAATGATGACACCATGTTGATGCTAGAACAGAAGTCTCAAAACAAGGTCTGATATTAGGAGCTAAAACACGACCTTTTGCGAGTGCGAGGCTCGCTCCAACTGGAAGGACTCCGAGGTCCTCAGGTTGAGCTGTACAAGGCACGTCAAAGGGAAGAAATCCGCACGCCGGCCATCGGCATGCGTGAACGACAGCGCTCGTAGCGCATTCGCGCGATTGTCGTTCAGCAAATTATTAACGATTTTGATTCGTCCGCAACATAGAAATGACAGCGTAAACTGATACCATTGGAGCCTGGCCCGGCCGCTCTGTTGGAGCGGGCACTAGCAGCTCCTCTTTGACTGTCACGGTTTCCATCACGCGCCCTGGATCTACGTTCATTCACCCGGACTGGACCGGCCAGACCAAAATTGGCCGCGCCGCCACAGCTTTCTGCTGCACTGGGCCACATCATCGGCATTAAGCCGAGATAATCAGCTAAGTAGTGCATGCATCTTGTAATTTCAATCTATCGCTGAGCCATCACGCCCTACTTCCGACACAACGGACAGTGTGCGTATTGAAAATTTTCCCGCCGTGTCTGTGGCTCAGTGCGACGAGGAATAGCTTGAACTCTCCTTCGCCGGGGAACGTGCTGATAAGGTTGTCAGCTTGAACGCTGATCCAACCGTATGCGCGGTCATGCTCACCGAGGCGGCAACGACGAACAGTGCCAAGAGCTACAATTTTACAACTGTGTCTGGGTCCTCTCACGCGCCCCACATACAAAACAAAAACACGTGCCATGGAGATGCTTCGCCGATCACGTCAATGTACTTGGCGGGTGTAGGCCGTTACCGGCAATTCCCGAAACGGAACGCAGTGAAGGGTGGCAGATTAACAGCCATAGTTCTGCTTTCATTCATGTTAAAGATTCTCGTTACTATTTTCGCTTTGGTGAGCTACGAAAGTGAGGAAGACAGGGCAAAGCATGCATTACCTTGAGTGACCTTGCGTGTGTTTTCTTTCAGTTATCTTGTGTTTCTTTCGCATTTTGCTACCGGCCTGTATGTGTATGTGTGTGGGTAGACTATCTCTGTTGATACTCGCAATGGTATGTACATGTTGTGGGCCCTGTACTGTACGATGCATGGCTCTACGCATGCGCGTGCATGCGTCCGAGTCAAACCTTCCTCCCACCCATTGCAGTTTCTCTTCGCCGCAGTCCGGCGCTGCCCAGACACACCGTGGCGTGTCTGGTACATCACACCACGCGCCGTCCCCGCAGAGTCACCGCCACCTAACTCTGCACTTTACGTGCGCACCAAACACATTGTTTTCACCCTAAGCGCCGCCCTCGAAATCGATCTCACGTCTCGCAGCGTCAAGTGGCCCTCGCGCAACGTCCCCTGGGAAACTGGTGGGTCCTGCACTGTCTGTCTTTGATGCGGCAGGCTGATTGTTGCCACCAGAAAGGCTCGAGTCTGAGTTTGTCGACAATGTTGTCGGCTGCAGCTCCGTGCGCTGCGTCTGGACATCGAACCGACATAGGCGACAACTTGCGGCCCAGCAAGCATCGCGCTCTGCCAACCCTCTCGCGCCTTCGAGTTGGGGGTGTACCTCATAGCTGCGCATGAGGTGAGTGTCGCTCTGTGTACACGCGTGGGAGCAAAAACTCACTGCATCGTCTCCAGGCAGATGCTCATATTCTGCGGCGACAGCTGCGTCGAGATGGCCGCTGTGGACAGTGTTCATTGCCCTGCACGTCACGCTGCTGCTCCCCACCACCTCCCGGTGTTGTGCACCTGTTTCTGTCATTTTCGATGTGCAGACCCGCGGTCTCGACGGATCTCGACGAATTTTCAGATGCTGCGTGCGCGGCCTCTGATGGTCGCAGCACGTTCTCTGGTGTCTGCCGGTACCTGCAAGGTGTGCGGTGGGTGAGTCCCGTGGCCGTTCCGTGCCGCAGAGCGAAAACTCACTTTGTGTGCTCCAGCCTCCTCCAGCTCTCCTTAGGCCGGCTGGACTGCCGAAATGCGAAGCCGTTAGGGCAAGCATATAGACGCGGCGAGACTTGCGGTGTTGCCGGATTGAATGCGTTAATCGCACCGGGCATGGGAGTCGGCGGACGGGGCAACCACAGCATAGGGCTTCGAGCCGGACGCAGACGTGGGTGCGATGTCGGCCATCACAGGTGCGAGTCGCGGTGCTGAGAGATGAGGTGGCGGGGGCGCGAAAGGCTCGGATCGGTGCGCGAGCTGCTGGCGCATGTTCCTATGGCCACAGCGGCACTGGGCAGGGGCTTCTCAAATGACGAGCTGGATGTGTCAGAGCGCTGCTCGCGCTGAGGTCGGTTTGCAGTCAGTCCTCTGCACCCGCACAATGCTGTTGGGCTGCTCAGCCTCGACAGTTGCGATAGGGACATCAGCTACGAGGACTTTCACTATCACCAGCGATATTGCCCAGCGGGCAACCCCCATCGGTTCAAGTACGCATGCTTTGACTGCCATTGCGTCTTCAAATTCATCGTTCGCAACGACAACAGTATCAATGGCAAGATCCTATTTGTGTTCACCCACGCATATCCGCGGCGAGGGACATCCACCGGCGAGAACACCACATCGCAGACAGTTGGGAACCGCCAAGGTAGGTGATACATTTCTGACCTTATCTACCTCTTTCGGGAAGCGATACTGTGCTCGCACGGCCCTTTGTTCGGCCCACGGTCACACTGGTAGTAAAATCGAAGTGCCAGAAATATTCTTAGACCTATAGTTTCGCTGCCTCTTTGTAGAAAACGCATACCACTGGCTTGGGTCACGTCACAAAGCGTAGAATCTTGGTCGTGCGAATCTGATATTGCCACTTGACCAGCCTGCATTTTCTTGGAAAGGTTGTATGGCAGAATCCGAAGGACTCAGAAAATCTGCCATGCAACTTATTCAACAAAAGGCTCTGCAGCGGCGCAGGTCGCGTAAACGAGCTAGACACACCGCCTCCCGCAAAAACCCGTCGCACCTTGACTGCTCCGTAAACCAATGTCGTACTAACGCAGCGGCACAACCGACAGCACGCGTGGTGACATCACGCCGACCCCAGCGCAGATCCGTCACCGGGAACGCGATCATATGCACTCGCTCCACAGCGCAGGCTTCGCAAACACTGCGGAGCTCGACGAGCTAACGCAGCGGACCCCGGAAGCGTGGTGGCGGCCGCTGGTGCCGCGCTGTCCCAGGTGCGGCAATCAAGGACACCAGGTGTCCCCGACATTCGAGGCCCCACCGCAGGGAGACAGCCGTGCATGGGCTGCCCCCAGACCGGCTGCCGACGCGGCTGACCCTACCTTGTGTCGCTGCAAGAGTATGGGACAAGAGCGACACGCCGACGTGTTTCGGAGGGCGACGCGCGATGGCGATGCTATTTTTGAGGAGAAATGCAGGCGTGTTGAAACGCTGCTGGAGGCGTCCAGGCTTGGCGTGCGTACCAGCGAGGAGGAAGGGAAGCTTTCCGTAATCCGAGCACTGCACAGGCCGCAGAAGTCAAAGATCACTGATCATGACGAGCGGGAACAGCGATGGGAATGAATTTTCGGCCTCGGTGGTTGGATTCTACTCGCCTCCACACCGTCGACAGATACGTTGTATCACGGACCTTGTACAATGTGGATACGGTGTAGTGTTTCATACCACGGTCTCACATGTATCCAAGTATGTTCCGCCGTACAGTCGTCCATTCTGCATTCCTGCGTAGAAGGTCAGGGCGCACCCGATGTCGCCGTGAACTATCGCCCACTGTCAACTTCTCGGTGGTATGGCTTGGGAGGCGATCCGAGTTGCACTCCCGGCGCAGGCGCACCGCGCACTTGTCACAATGGCGTCCGATGCGGGAAATAGCTATACAGAATTCCAGATGATATTATACAATGGTAGATGAACGCGCAATTATAGTCCTTGGTTGATGCTACATGCAACTGACAAAGGAGCGTCTTAGAATAGTACATGTGGAGGGTACACAACCGAACTCACACCAAAATCAGCGGGAGCTCGGTACAGCCGTCAACGAGGCCTTCGGGGTTCATGAAAAGTCCGTTCAAGAGACCAGCAAGCCGGATACCAGCCGTAGCAACTAGCCGCTCAACGACCCAATCGTGCCGGATCTTGCCAGCATACTTCGGGGTGTCGAGTTCGAGCAGGTCTGGGTGTGGTTGCGGAGGGCGACTGAAGAAAGACATGTTGTTGCCGTGATCGTGGTCGTGAGCCTCGTCTGTAGACACAAGGCGAGATTTGTTATATGGTGGCGCGTCGAGTTCGGCCGGCCAGACGGGGAGCTCGCAGTTCAGCTTGTGCAGAGTCTTTCCCCATGCGTAGGGGCAGAGCACATCGTCGTCCCAACGCTCCTCGTCGGCAATTTGATGAAGCCCGAGGGTCTTTTGTACTGACGTCCATGTCGACCTCCATCTCCGGACAGACGGCCCAATCGAGGTATTCGTTCTCGAAGCGCCCGGGTACATCGGAGACACCCATTCCCTCAAACATTACCCGCCGGATGTAGGGGTCGTAGATGGTGTCGCGCTGGAGATGAGTCTCGACGTCGATAGACGTGGATCCCGCTGGTAGCGGGCGAGTATAGTTTCGCGGCATCGAGCGCAAAGCCTGCGAGATGAGGAGGCCGTCCCACAGCGAATGCAAGTCTACGAGTCCCATTAGTCAATTCGACACCAGTCGCAACTTTCGAACTCACTGGTGACTTGGCCGTCAAAGGTGACTTTGACACCATTTCCCCCACGCTCCCGCCCAGTAAGATGCAACGGCATATGCATATCCCCCACGAAGTGGACCAGGAACTTCAACGCCTCCTCCGCAATGTCGCGGTCGTAGTCCCCATCGGTGTACCCGACCAGGATCTCCATCATGTTGCGCACCTAGCCGAGCACATTCACGTCCCGCCTCCCCGCCCACCCACGGGGGCCCGGAAACGCGCAAGAATCACTAGGATGGTCGCCCAGAGCGCCGATGTAGTGCATCGCCGCGGTGCGTCTGTACTGCGGCTGCCGGCGGACCTGGTCTGCCCATGTCGCGACCTTGGAGAGGTAGCACGGCGGGCTGGCCCCGCTTGCTGCTGAGCCGGGGAAGAGGATGTCGCATACGTTGGCCAGCGCGGTCGGGTGCATGTATATTTGGGCGATCGTGGCGACTACGCCCGGAAGAAACGCGAGACCGGCCGTCGCTGCTACGGCGGACGTTAATCCAGCTCGTACGCGCATCGTAGGTCGAGTTCTATCACTATTCTGGGGCTTGAAGTCGTTCCAGAGACTAGCTCGACGTGTTTCAGCAGGAAGACACGCTGGGGGAAATGGGTATGGTCGTGGTCGAGGTCAAGGTGCAGCGGCGTCAAAAGCGTTGAGTCAGGAGCGGTTTGGCGGGGCTGTACCAGAGGACGGTGTGGGGGTAGTTTGGGGGCACTCGACAGAGTCTCCTCGTTTTGTAAAGCGATGCAGCCATTGAAAGCGGCCAGACGCAAGTCGCGTCTCTTTGTGATCACCCGTGCCCAAGTGCTTGAGGGCAACGGCGGGACTCAGACGCCCTACAACAGAATAGCGTGTGCGAAAGTCTACAATTTGTGCGTTGCGACGGGTGCTACAAATACAATACAGGTGACATGGTGTACGACAGCAATACAGGGAAGCGTCCAAGCCAGCAAGTAAGACGGTCAGCCAATGGACATAGCGGTGTCCATCGCATCCGACGCCTGGCCCAACGGGACTTCAGTCGATGCGCCTGGACGAAGCGAGAAGATGACATCCTTGAGAACTTGAGCAATGAGCCCGTGTTGTGCCTCGATAGCTATCTTGTTGCGTTCGCGGCGTTGACTCGCGTTTCTGTCCATTGCACGGGTAGTGCAAACGAGTCGATGATAACAAGCGATGTTCCGACAACCTTGCCTTGCATCATGCCCATAATCTCGTGTGGTACACCAGAACGCGCGTGGATGACCTGCAGCACCATTCAACATCCTAGGAGGGTTCGATCACGTACCAGCAGCCACTCAGCATCTTGATCAGGGCCACAGCAGAGATCTTACATGACTTGAAGTAATTAGGGCTGCAGAGAGTCAGATCCTAATACACCTCTTAACCGTACGCGTACGCACTCTCGCGACCATGGCTGCTCCCTGGCTAGTCTCTTGTCCGCCTCGGGGTTGTACTTGAAGATCTCATCCTGGGGAGAGACTTCGAGGATGTCGTTTGTGAGTGAGAATGTCATGCGGGGTTTGCGTATACCGCGCGTGGAGATTGTTTCTTCGGGGATCATGGACAGAGCGCGCGAGCGCGTTGCGGAAAGGCTGGCGTCCGCGGCTCAGATCGCGTGTATGCGGGGGAACTTGAGTCGACGAAGGGAATGTGAAACCGTCGAGGGTGCTCACTGGACGGTTGACGACAGCGGGGGATAGTATTCCCCGTAGTCATCGTCGCTGTCGGGGTTGTCGGGTATGAGAGTGCCGTTGGGAGTGCGTACGGGCACGACCTTCGCCATTCACTTGGCAAATTCTGCGCGCGCGTTGCCCAGCTCGGGGGCAGCGACTGACGCGGGACGTTGAGGAGGCTGGGACACAGCGGGCGCGCGATGTCCGAGCGCGGCGTGCAAAACATAGGCGGGAGGTGGCATGAACGCGGGTGAGGCGGCGGGACTGTCAGGCAGGCGAGGAGGAGACGATACTGGGCGCACGAGCGAGTTGCCCGCCGTGTACTGGGCGGGAACGAATGTCGGTGCGCGGGCGTCGAGGTCGGGGACGTTGTCGGGCGGGTCTTCGTCCAATGGAGGGTGCAATAGAGAGGGCGTAGTGGACGTACCGTGCATTCTATTCCCCTCTACCAGCTGTACTGTCCCCTCCTGTCTTTCTTTCTCCTTGGCTCCTTGGTCCGCGTCGTCGTCCGGAGGCGCGGCTCGCTGTGCTCGAAACAGCGGGTCGTCAACAAGGAAATCGCTTGCGGGGCTTGCGCAGCGCGAGCAGTGTTCACAGGGGTCGCCCTGGACACACTGCTCGCACCTCTTGCATGGGTGTCGAGCCTTGGAACGCGTGTTGACCGCGCTGTTCACGTTGGCGTGCGAATGGTTGTCGTTGTCGGGCGCGGCGGTGGGGGGATCGATGTACATGTCGTCTATGTTGTCCTCAAAGTCGGAATACGAGGGCGGGGTGTTGTATGTGGTGTCCGAGACGGTCTGAAGGGACGGCATGCTGCCGTGCGAGCGTGAGGATCCATGGTCGGCGGACGCGGTGTTGTCATCGTCATTGGGCAGGGGGGCGTCGTCGGCGCGGTTGCTGGCATGGCCGTTGGTGTCGGCGTGGTCGATTTTGGCCCATTCCGGGGCAGGGGGACGTGGCGCGGGGTTGGTGTGCTCGAGAGGAGGAGGGAAAGTGGTGGGAGAGATGGGAAGCGCGCTGCAAACGCGCGTTCTCACCGCGCAAGCGCCCGTGCCTCGAATGCCGCAGTGTCCTGCTGTAGCACAACGGCGTGGCCGTTCGTGCTGGAAATTCGTGCGTAGGTAGATCTTACATGTGTTTAGGTCCCTATCATATTTTGTTGTCTTATTCTTCAAAATTACAAGCCGTGCAGAGGCCCCTGCACTCCCATCAAAAACGAGTAACAAAAATGTATTGGGAGACGCCGCGGGATTGATGGCATCAGCGCGGGGTAAGTAAACTTGTATTGCGGGATGATTCCCACGCATTGTAGCGTTTTCCGTTACGTACAAGCGCCCGCGCATGCCAGGTCAAACTGGACCTCACTTCACTTCGTTCCGTTTCGGAATCCGCCCCCACGGGCAGATACTGTCCAGATACTTCCTCGATCGTCCCCATGTATCTAGGGATACCTCGGCGATCATACTAATGTATCCGTGATCCAGTACAGCGGATACACTGTCGACTACTCGCTCATATGCACGTAAATGTCGTGGAGGCTAGGCTCAACACTAACAGAAGGGACTCTTAGCGGGATCAGGACGACAGGGCGGTGGTGGGCTTGAAAGC
>BSCZ01000357.1:0-14878 GCA_027924225.1 Bjerkandera adusta
TGGACACACCCACCCAGACTCGGGAGAGCAGTTTGAAGTTCATGACTCGAGCGTTGGCATGCATGGTTGATGGTCAAGGTGCGTGCAGATCTATTCTCATCCCGTCATCTCCGATTCGATCATAATTACGGTCGATCAGGATATGCAACTGGATCGGTGGAAGGCAGAATTGCAGTTGAATACTTCGACTCGGGGTCTGAGGCGCAGGAGAAAAAGTACGCGTTCAAGTGCCATCGTCAAACTATCAACGATGTCGACCACGTTTGGCCCGTGAACGCCCTCGCTTTCCATCCTGTGTAAGCGCAGCAGTCCTTTCATTATACTGAGGCTGAGACCAGGGACAGATACAATACTTTCGCATCGGCTGGCTCCGACGGCACAGTGTCCATCTGGGACCACAAGCAAAAGAAGCGCCTACGGCAATATCCGAAATACCACTCACCAGTGCCTTCGATCGCTTTCAATTCCGATGGTACGAAGCTTGCGGTGGGTGTCAGTTACACCTGGGACGAGGGCGAGGAAGGGGCAAAGACAGCCGAGAGACCAAGCGTTTTCATCAGAACGACCGGGGATGAGGTGAAGGTACGATTTTCTCTTGCCTCGTGATAAAGCTTGGCTCTGACAATGCTGTCCTAGCCCAAGGGATGGACGGGGAGCTAGATCTTTCGCGACGCCTGTACCATACGCTACCGTCTGTGTTTATTTCACCGTTCCAGACTACTCTGAAAATGCCCCAGCTCTCAGCGCGTCATCCTTACGGGATTACAATCGTCCGGTGTGTTAGCCGCCGCCGAAGCATACTGACCATATGCATTGGTGTTGATCTTCTTCATGCGTCTACTTTCGCAAGCTCAGTCCTCGAAGGCGTGCTATAAATTTTCTTTCCGGTCACAGCTACCAAATGATGGGAGAGTGGGGGTGTTACATGGTGAGCGATTTTCATCGAGCACGCGGGCTGTTTGATTTGAACGGCGGACTTCACAGTTCGAACTGTCAATCCCGCAGCCAAGCAGTTACACCGTCGCCCGAACGCAACCTCAAGAGCCGATTGCGAGAGGGCCCCAGCCCGCCTAAGTCCCATCGGGCGGTAGATGGTTCTCCAAAGCTTTTCCTATGACCTCGTATATGAACCGAACGTTGACCAGATCTGGTTGTCACTCCTTCGAACCGGACCACGTTCGCCCAAAACATGGCCATTCTCGACTTCGTACGTCGCGGGCCTCGGACCACCTCTAGTCAAGACTCCGAGCCGCCGGAGTATGTCGTAGGCCTAGAGAAAGTGAAAGGAGAACAAGGCGGACACAATGGCAGCTCGGACGACAAGCATGCGTACAAGCTCGAGGAAGTCACGACGGTGAAGGATCCTGATTTGAACCCGGGAGAGCTCACGTTTGAAGAGGGTGCGTCCCGCCAAATAGTTGCTGTCGCAGTCACTGAACGTGATTAGATACTGCTGGCGGTCTTGGACGTCACCTCGGTGTCTTCAGCTGTACGCTGCTAATGTAAGCCCGATGCCCTGACTACCATTTGTCGGTGTACTAAAATCTTCACTGTCAGTGTCGGCCGTGTTATTGGTACGGGAGTCTTCTCGACACCATCGTCTATCCTGAGCTCGGTGGGGTCCGTTGGCGCATCCCTAATGCTCTGGGTGCTTGGGTTCTTCCTCTCCTTCTGTGGATTATTCGTCTGGCTCGAATATGGGACCATGTTTCCGCGGAGCGGCGGGGAGAAGGTGTACCTCGAGGCTGTGTACCGGCGACCAAAACATCTCGCGACTGTGATTTTCGCAGCGAACGCTATTCTTTTAGCTTTCAGCGCGGGGAACTCGATTGTAAGTCGATTGCTCAGCTACTGGGTGTACATATCTCATGTTCGACCAGGCTTTCGCTAGCAAGTAAGCGGACGTCGTATGCACACCGACAGACTTTGACGATTTCTTCTGCAGTATTTTGGTTACAGCGGGTCATGAGGCAGGTCGTTGGGAGACTCGCGGCATTGCCATTGGGGGTGAGTGTGTCTTGAGCTGCTCTTTCTATAATCTAACTCCATTGTTAGTCGTTTGTTTCGGAGCCATCGTGCATGGTATCGTTCCCCGGTTCGGTGTTCTAGCCATGAACGTTAGCGATCCTTATAGTTTCTATACCCATTGCCCCTTTCTGAGCATGATTTATTCAGAGCCTCACGGTGTTCAAGATCGTCATCCTGGTCTTCGTCGTTGTGACAGGTGTGCCTCATCGACTTTCTAGCTGATCTATTTACTGACTTGTTCAAAGGCTGGGCGGTTCTTGCCGGTAACACGCGCATCGAAGACCCACATATTAACTTTAGGAATGCGTTCGCGGGTAGTTCGCATAGCAGCAACGACGTATGTACTCGAACTTCTACTGCGTTTCAATGCTGACATGATGTCCAGTACGCAACGGCAATGTTCAAAGTCATCTACTCTTACACGGGGTGGTCGAACCTCAACTATGTGCTAAATAACGTCAAAGATCCGGTTCGCACACTGAAGATTGCGGGACCTCTTGGTCTCAGCATCTGCGCTGTGCTCTATATTCTGGCTAACGTCGCCTACTTCGCGTGAGTGCGATTCGCACCTGGACTTACGACTTGACTGATGAAACCACTGCACAGGGCGGCGTCGAAAGAAGAAATCATAGACAGTGGGGTTACCGTCGCGTCTCTCTTCTTTCAGAAAGTCTTCGGCGAGAAAGCGCAAAAGGCCCTCACGGTGTTCGTTGCGCTGAGGTGAGTAAACGGTCGGCAGCAGAAGTACGAAATCTGAACAGACCAACAGCGCGCTTGGGAATGTCTTAACTGTGGTGAGTAGACTCTCAACAATCGTCATAACGGCGACGCTTTACGATATTTGTAGATGTTCGCCGCGGCTCGCATCAATCAAGAGCTTGCGAAAGAAGGGCTACCCCTGCCGTTCGGTAACAAGTTCTGGGCATCGAATTGGCCAACGGGAAAGACGCCATTTCCTGGCCTGATCCTGCACTGTATTCCTTCGGTATGTGTTGTGCAACTATCTATATTTCTCCCTCGTGACATCCCGTTGCCTAGATCATCGTCATCCTCGCCCCACCTCCCGATATCGCGTATCCTTTCATTTTGAACATCCAGGGGTACCCGCAGCAGATTATCAATACATTTATAGTGCTAGTGAGTATAGTTGATCAACGTAAAATATATGCACTGAACGCGCCCTTGCTAGGGTCTGTTTTGGTTGCGCTGGAAGAAGCGCGATGCTGTTCGACCATTCAAAGGTCGGGAAATGATCTACGTCCCTTTGCTCTTGGCTAATATCTTCGTTCCGCAGTCTGGCTGCCTTTTGCATTTTTCTTCCTCGCCGCTTCGGCATTCCGTGAGTCTTAGTCGAGCTCTCTTTCGTGGCTGCGCAGGCTTACCTACCGAAGTGCTCGTTGCGCCCTTCATTCGCCCCGCGAACGGTGTCGGCGACACACCTCCATTACCATACTATCTGTAAGCCGAATGTGCTCATTCGCGGCTTGTACTAAACTTGTGGTGCAGATACTGCCTGGTCGGGATCGGGATCATGGCGTTCGGCGTGCTTTACTGGGCGCTCTGGAGGAAAATCCTTCCCAGAGTTTTCGGGTACAAGATCGTGACCACAAAAGAGGAGCTCCATGATGGTACAGTCATCACCGTCGTACGTGGATTCGTCAGACCCTGTTTGCGATGGCCGTACTGACATGTGATCAAGTACGAACATAGGAAGCGCGAGTGAAAACGACGCAGGACAAAGAGGATTCTGTACTGCTGGAAGGGATAAACAAGGCTCCAGACGCTCTAAGAATGCTTGTATCATACGTCACCCTCGTCTGTGTTTATTTCGACGCTCCGGACTGCTCTGAAATGCCTCAACCGCAGCGTGTTGCACATCAGTGGAAACATCACCTAGCCCAGCTGTCGCCGAGGGGTACCGACTCTGCGCACTGATGGCTTTCCAGACGGTCCTCCACTTATATTCGTCGACTTTCGCAAGGGGCTTTCTAAAAGGCGTGCTCTAACCCACTTTGCCGTAGTGGCGGCCAGACTTTGATGGAACCGGTGCCCCGATACGCAGTGAGTGTTGTTTCACGGGCGCGCGACAAACTTGATCCCCGCGCTGAACTTGTGGAATGTGCAGCTGGAAGGAGGTTCGCGGCCAAGGAGTTCGCGCCACCCTCCGAACGCAACCACGAGTGTCGATTGCGATAGAACTCCTGCCCACCGAAGTGCTATCAGTCGGGTGCTGATCCTCCCAACTTTCTCCCATGGGCGTGTATATGAACAACGCAGCAGGAATGCATCGTTGAGGCCCCTCCGGACCCTACCACGCTTGCTTCAACCATGGCGATCCTTGACTTCGTTCGTCGCCGACCCGAGGCACCTTTCAACCAAGACAACAACCCGCAGGAATACAGTGTAGAGAAGCCAAAGGGATCATCCTCGCCCAGTCTCGACGATAAGGAAGCCTACAAGTTTGACGAAGTCGTAGTTGTCAGTGACCCTGATTTAAATCCTGGCGAGCTTACATTCGAGGAGGGTGCGTCTGTCTCGGGATTTCAGCTATCGTCCTCGCCACTGACGCCCAAACAGATACTGCCGGCGGCCTCGGCCGCCACCTCGGTGTCTTCAGCTGTACGCTGCTCATGTATGTCTGAATTTCCGGCTGTTATACGTCGATAATCTGAGGCCATGTCCACCAGTGTTGGTCGCGTTATTGGGACGGGGATCTTCTCGACACCGTCCTCGATCTTGGGCTCCGTGGGCTCTGTTGGTGCCTCACTCATGCTCTGGGTGCTGGGGTTCTTCCTTGCCTTCTGCGGGCTGTTCGTTTGGCTCGAATATGGTACCATGTTCCCAAGGAGTGGCGGGGAAAAGGTTTACTTGGAGGCTGTCTATCGAAGACCGAAGCACCTCGCCACCGTGATATTCGCCGCAAACGCTATCCTCTTATCTTTCAGTTCTGCGAACTCTATCGTGAGTCGCTTACGGTTATCTCCTTGTGCGTAGCTCATATGTTGTCAGGCTTTTGCTAGCAAGTAAGAGAATACCGCATGTTTGCATCACCCGCGCTGATGCTTCCCCAGTATTCTGATAACTGCAGGTCACACTGCTACCCGCTGGGAATCTCGAGGCATCGCTATCGGAGGTAAGTGGCCCTCTTTCGCATTGTATTTCGGTGCTGACTCGCTCATAGTTGTCTTGTTCGCCGCCGTCCTACATGGTATTCTCCCTAGGGCCGGTGTCATTGCGATGAACGTTGGTAGCGTTTCTTGCCAATGCATCCAACCGCCATTCTAACCTCCCTTTCAGAGCCTGACGGTGTTCAAGATCATCATCCTGCTTTTCATCGTCGTCACAGGTAAACCATACTCGTTCTATACGAGGGTGTATTGACTGATATCTCGTAGGTTGGGCCGTCCTCTCCGGAAACACTCGAATCGAAGACCCTCATGTCAACTTTCGCAACGCTTTCGAAGGCAGCTCACATAGCAGTAACGACGTACGTGTCCATCTCAGTTACGTACCGCGCTCTGCTGACATAACCTCAGTATGCAACGGCAATGTTCAAAGTGATTTTCTCCTATGCCGGTTGGCAGAACGTCAACTACGTCCTCAACAACGTCAAAGACCCTATCCGCACGTTGAAGATTGCTGGACCTCTCGGCCTTGGCATATGTGCGCTACTCTACATCCTCGCCAACGTTGCTTACTTCGCGTGAGTGATTTCGGCTTTTACCTGAGACGATGTGCTTACATGACTGCACAGGGCCTCGTCTAAGCAGGAGATTTTGGACAGTGGAGTTACCGTCGCATCTCTTTTCTTCGGAAAGGTATTCGGCTCCGCTGCGCAGAAAGCTTTGACTGTCTTCGTCGCCTTAAGGTAAGTACGAAGTAACTCTCGTATTGCGTATTCTCATTGTGACCATAGTGCACTTGGCCATGTCTTGACATCCGTGAGTCGCTCTTACTGCTCTATCATCCGCGTCCTCTCATCAGCATGTTAGACTTTCGTTGCAGCTCGTATCAATCAAGAGCTCGCAAAAGAAGGACTACCTCTGCCGTTCGGAAATCGGTTCTGGGCGTCGAACTGGCCAACGGGCAAGACACCGTTCCCGGGTATACTCATACACTGCGTTCCTTCGGTGCGTTCAAAAACCATGTTTTCGTTGGTAGCCTGTCTGACACGATTTGATCCTGGGGTAGATAGTCGTCATCCTTGCCCCACCTCCCAAGATAGCGTACCCGTTCATCCTCAATGTCCAGGGGTACCCGAACCAGATCCTTAACGTGTTTATTGTGTTTGTCAGTATGAATTGCCAGGTCATCGTGCTCGTGCTGAACTATGTTCTTTAGGGTCTATTCTGGTTACGCTGGAAAAAGCGTGAGGTAGTCCGGCCGTTCAAGGGTAAGCGGCAACATTTCCCTGAGTTTCTGCTAGCTGACCTTTCTCCTCCTAGTTTGGCTGCCGTTTGCGTTTTTCTTCCTGGCGGCCGCTTCGTTCTGTAGGTTCATCTTCCTGACTTCGCCAACGCCTGCGCTAATTTACATCAGTGGTGGTCGCTCCGTTCATCCGCCCTGCGAATGGCGTTGGGGACACACCTCCTCTACCCTACTTTTTGTGAGTTGGACTTGTTTCTTTTCTAGCGTCGTAGACTCACTCAATACGTAGGTACTCTCTTGTGGGCATCGGCGTCTTGGTATTTGGCCTAGTCTACTGGGCAGCGTGGAGGATATTCCTCCCGAAGATCTTCAGATACGATCTAGTGACCACCAAAGAGGAGCTTGTCGACGGCACAATCATCACAGTGGTCCGTCTGCCCTTCATTTCGCAGATCCGCGCAACGCTGACATTGAAGCAAAGTATCAACACAAGAAACGGGATTGAATAGGGCTGGAATCTCCGCACAAATCTTGGCCTGTCCATTCTGAGAGAGCCAGATTGCGCTCCGGCTGATCATGTACGATATCTGGGCTCGATCATAGATGTGGTTGTGTAGGTCATACGCGATTTGATGTAGCAGAAAGTCTTGTGTCTTACATAAGTAGTCGGTCTTGGTACGGTACGTTGATCGAGCACGAACTCCTCCTTCGTAACATGAGGTGTTCGCCCCGTCAGTGTGAGTTTACTGTCTCAAGTGCGCCTCCTGTCCGCTGATGCGAATGCACAGGTTCGGTTTGCGCGAGGTAGCTAGCGGATAGCGCAAGCCGATCCCATCACTAGCTGTTGGCCAGGGGCGATGGGTCGTAGTACTTGTATGAGGCATTTCCTGATTCCTGACGCTCACTACGAACATCGTAGGCCCGTTTTACAGAGGTCCGAGCATGCCATCCATCAGATGTGCACCGCAGTGGCCATCTGACTCGCTTCTTCCGCACCAAACTTTGCCATGGTGCGATATGGCGATATCGCGCTTCCTGCTTCAGCGGGCATTCCGCTGTCTCGTGGTACATATAACACTGACAGCTCCATTCTCTGCGTCTTGTCGTGCTTCTGCCTCCGTGTCGACCTCTCCCTACTGGCATGTCGCCCTTCGACCGTTTCCTGCAGCTACGGCGCCCCAAGGCGGCAGATCCCTCGGACGTCGACGATTCTGACGCCTTGTCGGGTGAGAAGGCGTCCAGAGATAGCGCGGAGCAGGAAAAAGCGTCGCTGAAAAATGGCGAAACTGTTGAGGTCGTCCGGGAGGCCGACTTGGTCAGCCCCGGGCAGTTGACCCTCGACGAAGGTACGTGTTCGGTCGTTCATGGTCAGGTCACGCGAGCTCATGCATACTCCTTGCAGATGCGGCGGGAGGTTTGGGTCGTCACCTGGGCGTGTTCAGTTGCACGCTCCTGATGTACGTACTCGCGTCAGCCTTTATTCCCACTCTATCTCACTTCCCCACCAGTGTCGGCCGCATCATTGGCACCGGGATCTTCTCGACACCATCGTCGATCCTCGGATCGGTGGGTTCCGTCGGAGCTTCTTTGATGCTCTGGGTCCTCGGCTTCGTCCTCTCGTTCTGCGGGCTGTTTATATGGTTGGAGTACGGGACCATGTTCCCAAGGAGTGGAGGTGAAAAGGTCTATCTTGAGGCGGTCTACAAAAAACCGAAGTATCTCGCGACGGTGATCTTCGCCGCCAATGCGATTCTCCTCGGGTTCACAGCGTCAGGATGTATCGTAAGTCCAGCTATCTCATGACTTCTCCCGTATCGAAAGCTGACATGGAATCAGGTGTTTGCTAGCAAGTAAGGAAGCTCTCAGCTATCTGCATCATTCTGAAGCTCATGGGCGCAGCATTCTGGTTGTGGCAGGGCACCAGGCGGAGCGATGGGTTGTACGTGGTATCGCACTCGGAGGTACGCAGAGCTTCATGCTATCGGATATTCTCTCAAAACCGTTCTACAGTGATCTTCTTCGTCACTTTACTGCATGGCCTCACGCCGAAGCTTGGTGTCTATGTCATGAATGTAAGCTGCGCATGTTATCATGCACCATGGTTTATCTTTCTCACTCCACGATTCGCAGGCCCTCAGCGTGTTCAAGATCGTGATCCTGGTTTTTGTCGTGATCACGGGTGCGCGTTCTTCGTATCTTTTGGAGGAATGAGACTAACAGACGAGAACAGGTTGGGTGGTCTTATCCGGCCACACTCGTGTTGCCGATCCGCACGCCAACTTCCGCAACGCCTTTGCCGGGAGCTCGCACAGCGGGAATGATGTGAGTGAGAATGATGTCACTCCGGCTTATTGCTGATTCGCCGGCAGTACGCTACAGCACTGTTCAAAGTCCTCAACGCTTACAGCGGGTGGTCTAATGTCAATTATGTCCTGAACAACGTCAAGAACCCCGTACGCACCCTCAAAATTGCGGGCCCGCTGGGTCTTGGTATCTGCGCTATACTGTATCTTCTAGCGAATGTCGCTTATTTTGCGTACGTGACTCGTTTGTTCAAGTCCTTCCCAATTACTGAAACCAGAATATCAGTGCCGCCACGAAAGCAGAGATCAGGGGCACCGGGGTAACAGTCGCATCCCTATTCTTCGGAAAGGTATTCGGCCCCGCTGCACAGAAAGCTCTCACTGTCTTCGTCGCTCTTAGGTGATTATCTTCGTGTTTTTAGTGACCAGAATATCACTGACCTCTCAAACAGTGCCCTTGGAAATGTCATCACCATAGTATGTGGATCCGCGACTCCATAACCAGCTTAATCTGAACTTAGATCGCACTCAGACATTCGCTGCGGCGCGGGTGAATCAAGGTCGGTATCTACTGCTGCATCTGCTTTGGTTACTTTTGACGACTTTGGATATCAGAGCTGGCCAAAGAGGGCATTCCATTACCTTTCGGGAGCCGCTTCTGGGCGTCGAACTGGCCGACAGGCAAATCGCCCCTTCCGGGTTTGATCGTACATCTTATTCCCTCGGTGAGTTGACCTTCTCCAGCATTCAAAGTCAACTTCTGACAGTGCATGCTAGGTGATCGTCATCATCGCACCGCCACCTAATGTAAGTATCCCGCGAATTGTCAGGATTTCGGTCGTTCATAACCCTCTTTCAGATTGCTTATCCATTCATTTTGGATGTTGAGGGGTATCCTTCACAAATTATCAACTTCTTTATCGTCGTGGTATGTGTATGCCGCCCTATGTCTGGATACGAGTCCCACAATCCTTTTCCTTAGGGCCTCTTTTGGCTGCGATGGACGAAACCCAACGTTCATCGACCTTTCAAAGGTGCGCACGGTTTACCACGAACCAGATATATTGCGCTAACTCCAATGAAACTAGTTTGGTGGCCAATAGCCGTGTTCTACATCGTAGCAGCAGCTTTCCGTACGTTTTGCAGTCTTTCTATGCTGCTACATCTTAGTAATACTTACCTTGCCAACAGTGCTTGTTGCACCATTCCTCAAACCAGCCAACGGTGTCGGTGACACACCACCACTACCATATTACCTGTACGTTCCCCTCCACGTCCATGTCTTGGAACTGCGCTTACTCGAGAACAGCTACTGCTTGGTAGGCATTGCCATCATGGTTGTTGGTGTGCTCTACTGGGCAGGCTGGCGCATCCTCCTGCCGAAAGTGTTTGGCTACGAACTCGTTCCGCGCAAGGAGACTCTCGACGATGGCACTGTCATCACACTGGTTCGTCTTTGGCGCAGTCAACGTCTGATTTCCGTATTGACAGTTTCTTCTAGTTTTCACGCAAGAAAATACAGTAGCCAGAGTTGGTGTATACAATCTGTATGTTTGGTTTGTGGGTCATGTAGTCTATTACTGTCGCTTTCATAATTACATGTCTGCGCCGTCGCGCTGAGCACAGCTAAGCAACCATAGGCCGATCGCGATCTAGGTCGCCACGTAGAATCGACCATTGGTCTACCCCTCCTACTTACGGCTAGTTGGACCGACCCCACACTCTTCCGGCCAACTACGCGTGGAGGCCCCGTTCAGGTGCCGAAGCGCACCGTACTTCGCGAACTTGTCGATGTCGGCGCTTATGGGCTTTGTACTGACTCCGTGTGCACTTGCTCGCGTTTCACGAAGCCAGAGTCCAGGGAGATCCCAGAGAGGACAAAAGTGCAGGGCTGTCAGTGAATGGTACCTGGGTTTTCTAGCAGGGTATAATAGCACGCGTACAATATGCGCCCCGCGCTACTCATCGGCGATACTAAATCGAACAATATTGGACAGGCTCGGTCCTTGACTCTTCGGCTGGGCGATCTCACGTCAGAGCATATTAGTAAAGTGCACGCTAGGAAGTTCAGGCTTGAGCCTCTGGGGTTCACCTTACACGCCCCAAGTTCATTCCAGCCATTAATGGCTACCCGCTGTCGTGACTGGCGCTTAGATAGTGATTACAGCAAGTTGCAGACGTTTTTTTAGAAAAAAGAAATGAGGTCACCGAGGCGCGCGCCAAACGCCCGCTCGGACCGATCAATGCCGCGCGAAAGTTCGAGTCCCAGTCGCGCAGTCAACTAAAACAATTACCTTGCTTGACAAGGTTTCTTGTTACCTTGCCTGACAAGGTTTCTTGTTACCTTGCTTGACAAGGTTTCTTGCGGTGTCATATTGCAATTGCGTCTCGACCAACCCGCTGATCCGATCATTGTTCCGTTCCCCTCCGATTGGTTGATCCATATCCTTCCTATTCTAGCACGCCTTTTCCTCGCTCTCTACTCAGAACTCTGCTTTCGCCACTGCCTCCATCGCGCGCTTTCTCGCTACAGAGACCTGGGAACACACTAGAGACAAGCAAGGTTTTCGCCGCAGCAAGCGGCGCTTCACTAGTTTTATTTTCAATCATATACTACTCGAATCTCCGCAATAATCCTACAAATACGTTTTAAACACTTGTGTTTGGGACTTCAGACGTTGCTCGAGCACGCTGCAGAAGTTACACGGCGAGCATCATATGAGCTGGGAAAAACGTGGCCGAAAACGGCAGGTGCTAACCGACAGCGCCGGTGACCTCATGTTTCTTTTTCAAAATAACGTCTCGCTCCACCGACTGTCAAACTATATGCAACTTGCTGTAACACCGATCTGGCACCGTCTCCTCTGATTTGCTATTCTCCGTTCTCCTCACATAGTCAGCTGCCTATACTCCTCGCAGCCGCGAGATGAGCCCAGCGGGTAGCGTTCCCCCGCTGCGCGGGATGAGTCCCGTGGACCACTAGGACCTTTGGTTGGTGCTGCGGGCGCAGGAGTGGTTAGGGGTGCGGCGCACCTCTTCTCGCAACCACTCGCTGCCACCCTAGGTTCGGCTGCTGTAGATGTTGCTCACGTCTTCTCGCCCACTCACGGCCATATAAATAGAAGCCGTTATGAGCGCGAGGGTTCCAGACACCGTCCCAGGTTGGATGTTGGCGGTACCACCCTATACTTACGGGCGGAAGAATTTAGCGTGGGAGCGGGGCTATGCATCTGAAGCAATGGGGTTCGAAGAAACATGAGGACGCCAGGCTGCATTCTATGGAATTATCTTATGATCAGGTCTGTCCGCCCGTTTTACTCAAGAAGCACTTCGGTCCCATGATACTGCCTTGCACAGGCAACTCGAGCGTTGAATCCAAGCGTGGATAATCATCCGGTGGGTTTTATGATCGTTCTGTACAGTGGCTGTCTATGAATTAATACGCCGTTTGCGTGCAGTGCTTCTGTATTGATAATCAAGTCATATCGGACGCGTTCTTCCCATACTGTGTCCGACTTTCGTTATTTACTTCGTTGATCTTACTCTGGCGTTCAGAATCACGCCGCCCAGCGCGGCATACAGATCCGACGACTCTGGCCAGGCACACCGCGACTCCAGCTTTCATCTCCACTCTGAGGCTTGAGCTGTTGCGCCCATTTCCCTTGTACTTAAGGCCAGACAATATGTGAGTACTTGTGTCGCACTCCCCTCCCTTTTCCACAGGATGGCGGGCCTCCCGGAATTTCCTCTGCCTACCTCGCTACCACAACCTGAACCCGAGAGATGCGTAGCAAGTGGCAATGTCGGTGATGTCAGGGTTCTTGCCATCGGTTCCGGAAAGAATTCCGGTGGCGAGGAGCTCCGGACGGTCTTTAAAGATGTGACGGCGATGTATCGCTACTTTGAATCGAAAAATCCGCTCATTTCTACGGCGCTCACGGATGAGTTCAACGACATCAGCGAGCAGGACATTGTAAGCCCCATCTGTGCTAATTATCGGCCTCTGACGTGCACACAGCTTAGCTCGTTTGAATCTCTCACCCAGAACCTCACCCCGAATTCACGATTGGTCGTCTACGGTGCGTATCTCCAACTATATCTCTCAGATCAAAGGTCGCCTACTTACATTGGTCCCGGATCAAGTGGGGTGTCATGGCTTCATTGACGGCGAACACCTTCGTAAGAGCATTCATACAGTCATGACTCCTGGGAGCCTATCGCGTATATCGCAGACCTAGTGACTGGTTCAAGCCGAGGGATATCTGCAACCGTACGTAAGCAGGTGCCAAGTTTGATTTGAAACTGATTTTTGCATCCTCAGAATCTGCGTGATGTCCTCGTCAAGCCGGTAGAGGAATCTGGGGCCTTCTGTCTGGTGTGTCGTTTCCTTACAAGTCAACATCTTACAGCCTAACGCGCAGTATTCCATTTCAGCTCATACTTGACGCGTGCTATTTTGATGTGAGGCGAATGGGTCGGTCATTCCCCGTGTGCCATATACGCAGTCACACTGATGATATCGTAGGGCTGACGGAGAAATATCCAGCGCAGGCACCTCCTCGCCCCCCAAAGACCCACTCTCCAGGAAAGGTTGTGAGTCAACAAGGGCGTTATGATCTAATTAGGCTCTCCTTTCATTGTCACGCAGCTCTGCTTTACTGCTTGCCCGCCGGGACAGAAATCATGGATGCCACCCGCTGATACTAGTAGTACTGCCAGTGAAGACACCACGCTCGCAACCGTGAGCTCAAATTTCATGTCACATTACTACTAATCTAACATACCTTATTAGATTCTTGTCAGCATCCTCAAGCATATCGATGAGACAGGAGATAGACTGACTGTGAAGACCATTTTTCAACGGCTTAAGTAAGTAATTGTAACGCGCTTCCATTAAGAATGACATAGTAATTGGTGCATTAGAAAGAAGAAGGAAGGAGTCATTACGGGTGCTATTAAGAGCACCGTTGAAAAGAATGAGGCAGGGCCCGGGGTCAACATCCTGCCTGGGCAAGCGAAGTTGCAGATGCAACTCGGGCTACTGTCACCCGAAGTATGCTTGCTGCGGAATTGTATGCCCTTTTTTCCCTGAAAGTTAGCCTACAGGTATCCGCAAATAATGGACTAGCTGAGGTGAGATTTCTCGGGCTCTGTGACTTACGATACTGAAAATAAAGCTAGCTTCTAGACAACACGCTACCACCATGGTGACTGGTGCCGCCAAGTGAAACAATCGGCTGGCTGGCTCGAAGCTTGGGCTAATTTCTCGCTCAGCTCCTTGACTAAGCAATCTGGCTTTTTGACGAATTATCTCTTGTCTCCCGCTCACTTCTGAAAGTACGCTGCGCTCAATATCAACAATGCCGACGACAAGACCTTATAACATAAGGCGCGGTCGCACGATCTTACGGAGGGCAGAGGCGAATCTCAAGAATTGATGACAAGCATAGCTCGAACAGAATAACACAAGCAAGAACAGCTGATCGTACACACCCGGGGACCTCCGCTACGCAGAAGATTGTTTCGGACATGTTTTTGATTTATCTTCCGTTATCGATGTTGACTGTCTTGCACAGTGTTCGTCATCTCTCAACAATGCGTACCGGCTTATTGCCAGTTAATGTACTATGTAGTAGAATTAATATCGAGAGCGAAAGGTATCGCTGTACCTAGGCTCGGAATGAGCAAAGTCGAAGTAAGTCGAATATCTGTCGAGAGCTGCCGAAACACGTCAGCGCGAGCCTTGGGCGCTTCTCTCCTTGTTCACTCTCCCGCATATTCGTCTTCGTCGCTTTCCTCAGGGGTATCGCAAGCAACTGATATTTGTCTCGTTGATATATTTGGTGAGCTCCCTTTGCGTCTGAACGTTCTCATGAGATCTCTGACTTTGCAAACGCTCAAAATAATTCGAGCTTTCTACTCCGCCTTTCGACGGCATCTCCGCGGTCCGCTTCTCGCCTTCAAACCCGTCGCATCTGCTTGTATCATCATGGGATACGGTGAGTAGTGCTTTTCTCGGACAGGTACTGCTTGGGCGAGGGTTGTGTGTGTGGGGTGGATGGGTTGGACACTCGGATGGAGATGGCATTTCGTGTTTTTTGCGGTCTGCGATTCTGGCTCGAGAGTCTGACCCGCTTGGTGTTAGCGATGATTCGACTTGAAGTAATGTGTGGAGGGAC
>BSCZ01000360.1:0-10104 GCA_027924225.1 Bjerkandera adusta
CGCGACGTTTAGCTTGCCTCGTGTTGATGGGACGGGACAAAGGGGCATCAACCGTAAAGCGCCGGTCGTGGTGGCGCTCCCAAATGCAGAATTGTCATACGCGCGCTCATACCCGTCAAAAGGAACGAGTTATCTGATTTTCGGATACGTAGCTTGTTTGAACTGGCGGTATTCTCGAAGGTAAGTATCATGCGCACAAAATCAATTTCTGACAACTAGTATCCTCTTCTGCGAGAAGCGTAGAGCCGAGACCACCTTCGGCTCTATCAGTCAATGTGGGTGGGTGGACAGCGCATTCAGGACAATTACTGGTGTTCTCCAATAGAAAAATTCATCTATTCCTCCTGCGCTTGATGGGAGTTGTCACGGTATTAGTTATCGTACCGGTCAAAGCCGCAGGTTCGTCCACTCCTTGCCGTTCAGAGCCCCGTCGCCTCTTCCTGCTCCGCGAAGTAGAAACGACTGTGTTCGTCGCCGTCTCCTCACTGAGAGCCACGTCCCCTTCACCTTGTTGAACAGATCGCACACGCCCGTTTGATTTTGTAGCTTCCACTCCTGCGTCGCAAGGTCCCGGATAAGCACAGCCCATCCCTCTTCCTGCTTGATAGACTTCTTCGCTCGTAAAAGGCTTTCACGAAGTCGTTGATGAAGTCCGTCGGCCGCGTGGAGGCGTCGCTCGCTGGTACCGAGTGCCTCCAGATCTTCTTCAACGACCCTGTAGGCGCTAGTGATCATGCTTCGGCACATTACCAGATACGTTCCCATATCCCGGACGGCTGGATGGAGGGGATGATCATCGAGAAAATTCTCCAGAGGTGAGGCGAGAGTAATGACGGCATGTCTCGATCCTCTGCTGACAAAAAGGTTCTCGCCGAAGCGATACCAGGCATTGATGCGTTCCGTGCGCGCATCTACAGACTCCTCATATTGCTGGGGTAGCGTATAGCCGTTCAAAACGTCGGCAGAGTTTTCGGATGCAGAATCGGAATCGGAGCAGTCGGAACGTGTGCTCTTCTTCCTATTCGGCTTGCAGGAAGCAGTTGGAAGAACAACGATGTCGTGCCAGGTAATGAAGAACAGGAATAGCCAGTAGACAGATTCCAAGTCGTGGATTGGATTGTACATCCATGGAGTCTTCTCTTGACGCTTTTGACCTTCCTTTCGATGATTCGGTTGTGCGTCCTTGCGATTATTGCCTTTGTGTCCTTCACCGGATACCCCATGCCTAGCTTCACCGCCCCGGGGAACATGGATCTGTACCGAGTACTCTGATTCTGGGTAGAGCCGCAGAACTTTATCAAAGAGCGGGCCATACTGGAACATATAATCCATAGCTTCGACTTCAACGGACATAAATTCCGCTGTTCCCTGTTGCACGTGATATGAGCCTTGCATAACGGTCAAAACGAAGAACAGTTCCGTACAGTTTGAACGTCAGGACATTTGACATCGGAATCCTCGATCTTCTTCGCAGATTCGAAATCGGCGAGCTTGACTACGTTGTTGCCTGTTACCATCACGTTGCCTGAGCTAACGTCTCGATGCACCCAGCCAGCTGCGTGGAGCGCGCGAAGAACTGTGATGCATTAGTAAGCAGGGGTCGAGTGGGGAGTTGAGTGAGACCATACTGAAGCATAGTTCCATGAGTACGTCCAAGACCCCAGGAAGATACTTGATCGAGTATAAGACCGTGCACACTTCCGCAAAGACTATACGATAGTGGCTCTTGGGACGGTGTGTAACTGGCTTGAGGTTAAACCTTGGCCAATCGTAGATTGCACTGAGCCCATTTGTCTTTGTGCATAATGTGTCAAACGTATCAAGGTTCTCCTGCGTTCGGTGGAAGACAAACCACCTGTTGGGATCGCAGACAGACGCACGATCTGTCTCCGACATGGTGCAATCGAACCTGTCGCCTTTCACGTCACCGTGCAAGACAACCTGGGGCAAAGACCTCTCTAGTACTTGCTCTGGAGTCGTTCCCATAGAATCGAGGACGATATCGTTGACTTTCTTCGCGTCTTCCCGGATCATCTTGACAATATCGCCTTCGCGCGTATGGTCCGAGTCAGCCCAGCAGTCCTTCAGGACCTCGGGTGCACCGACCAGCTTCCCGTCTTCCCACCGGTGAACCTTCCAGACACGCGTAGCGCGGCCGCGTAAGGATTCGGCGCCGACGCCCGACAAGAGTTTGACTGTCCTGTAGCGTACTTCCTTGACTTTACCCGTCTCATCGTCCTTTCCGACGACTGTTATGATGTAGTACGCCTTCGTCTTGCCAGCCGCAGGGACAAATTCCATCGTCTGGTCCCATCCTAGCTCATAGTTCGTGGAATAGAACATCACGAGGAAGAAACGGATGAGATAAAGAGGCGCCTTTGAGGATCGTGAACAGAGGTAGCAATCAACAAAGAAGAGGTGGCGTACGCTCATGAAATCGAACGGTGCCGACACCAGTATGTCGGCACGGCTGGCAAACCATATGCGCATCGTGTGGTCCTCAATCGTGAAGCCAAACGTAAATCGACGGCAGGGATCGTCCCGGAGAGTCTGGTGCATGTTCCACAGCACCTTCTTCGAGTCCTGAAAGAGTCCGTAGTGAGTATTTATGTCCATGAAATCTCGCGTTGTGCAGTCTACGTACGTTCTCGATATTACGCACGTCGTCCTCCTCCCGCTTGTATTCGCCTGTGGCCACAATGTCCATCCAATGGGCTGTCGGTCCAGACCGGGAGTCGCGCAGGATGAGATACCCGTCCGGTTGAGACTCGCCAGACCTCCAGTCGCTCTTCGGTGCCTGGTTCGGGTCCTGGTCGAAACGCGTCAAAGGAACCTCTCCGTCGCTGAATGCCTCGGCAGCGACTGAGATCGCGTTCGCAACGGATACCAGGTTCTTGAACACGACACCAGCGTGTTGTTCAGACCGCGCTGGGCGGCCCTTGAACGCCCTCCAACGCCTCGTTCTAGAATTGTACGCGCTCCATCGGCCCTTTGAAGTCGCGCGAGTATTTCATTGATGTTGTCGACGATCTTCGGCCGCGGAAGGATTTTATCGAAGAAAATATCGATATCGACTTCGGGAATGACGGATCCCGTATCGTCAACGACCGCGGCCTGACTACCCGTTAACCCGTCATGTATACTCGCCGAAATTGGGAGGTTCGCCTTTCACGCGATTTAATTTTGAGCGCGGGGTAGGCGCATGCAGATCAAGTTACGACATCGGCATAGAGGACCACAGAGGTTTCGGAACATGCAGTTCGGCATATAGAGATGATAGCAACATTAGATCGTCAGTTCGTTGAGAATAGTTTGTCGTGGCAAATATGTTGGAGGAGACTCACCCAATAAATATCCATACCCAATCGCAAATTATGCCGTTTTTGAAGAGGCTCTGTGAAGTCCTTTGCGTCTTTGCGTCGTTTGAGGGAAACTGCGAGGTGTCCGATTGTCTTCGTGGTGGTGGGACGTGATCAAGAGGCGCATCAATTTATGAGCGCCGGGAGTAGTGACCTGGAAATGGACGGTCAAAGCGGGCTACTTCTCACGAGAAGGATCGTGTTCGACAACAATGTATGGTGGGCCCAAAACAACATACTCGGCCACACCCTCACACGTTAAAGCTTTGGAAATTCTGGGTATAGTTGTATTCACCTTCGTCAGAGTAGTAATGTAACGTAGCCCAACCTATTCTCGAGAAAAAATCAGACGATATTACATCAAAGAGGTCTTCAACGGCACAAAGCATCAAGAGAAGAAATAATAAGGAGTGTATCAGCGGCTTCGAGGGTCCTGTATCATAAATTTCGTCGTCGTCAAAGCGTGGTGATGAAAAAGGAGAGGGAAGACACGAGAACACTCTGAATAGGTCTTGTCGTTGAGGGCATGTATATACACGAAGATCGCATCGAGGAGCACCGCTAAGAGCGAGTTCCAGCCAAGATCTGAATAGCCGACCGTGGACGGGGCAGTTCCCACGTCGCTCCAGGGGGTTTGCATTAGATAGAGAAGAAGGGCTGCTCGCTCTGAGGCTGGAACTGCTGTTGCTGTTGCTGCTGTTGTTGAGCGAACGGATTGTGGGTGTTGGGTGCCCCCGTTTGTTGACCAACAAGCCGGGCAGCCTGTTGTCCATACCTGCATTCGTACAAGACATTTAGTAGATGACACTGCTGTGCCTGAAAAAGCGTACCTAAGCTGGCCGAAATTGCCGAACGAATCGATTCCGTCGTCACGGTTTGCAAACAGGTTTGCGAGATGCGCGTGTTGCTCATCGGCCCGACTTGGTTGTCTCTGCGAACCGGAGGGGTTGGCAGATGGTGGGGCGGAGAGACTTGGCTGAGGTGGCGGTGAGGAGAGCGATGGAGCGGACCCGTTAGCGTAAGTTCCGCCAAGATTGAACGAGACAGGCGCAGGCGCAGATACGGGCGGCGAGCCTGGAAGAGACGCTGGGGCGAACGGATTGTTTGAGCTGACGCGCAAAGTCAGCTAAAGGATGAAACTTAGCGGGCGGTCAGACGCACCCGAATCCGGTAACCATCGGCTGCAAAGACTGCTGAGGCTGTAATTGCTGCTGCTGCTGGAACATTTGTTGCTGCTGCATCATGGCTTGCTGACGCATCCACTCTTCCTGCTGCTGCTGTTGCTGCTGCGCGAGAAGTTGCTGTTGTTGCATCTGCTGTTGTTGCTGTTGCGCCATCTGCCATTCCTGCTGTTGCCTCATATAGTCGGCCTGAACAGTCAAAAATGGTCACGACAAATCTTCACAAATGGAAGTGAAGGGCGAACCTGCAATGCCTCTTGCTGAGCTTGTTGTTGATACGGGTTGAATGATGTAAATTGAGGTTGAATTGCAGTGAACTGGGGCTGCATAAACTGAGACTGCATCCCGGTATCGACCAGAGGGAATGGATTTGTCGACGTCGGTATACTGCAAAACGTTGAATCAAAATCACTCGATCCAGTCATTCGAAAGCACTTACAGCTGGTTGTTGTCGTCAAACAGAGCCCGCTCATTCGCCTTGTCCACAGCATCGTTTCGCTTCTTCTCTTCCTCCTCGCTCAACTTGATAGCCTGCATGAGGTCCCTTTCCTCGGCGGTCATGGTGCCCTGGCGAGCCTGCTCTTCAGCTAATGATCTCTTGCTCTCTTCGATCGCTTTCCGGAGGTCGTCATCTTCCCGTCGTGGGCCCTTTCTTGGGGGCAGGCTCTGGCTTCTCCGGTGCACGTTCTCGTTCTCGTTCATACCCTCGAACTCCTCTTCGCCCGTGCCCTGGGGGCCGCCGGTCATGCGGTCTCGCATGGACGCGCGACTCCGCCGTTCCTGACGCAGGCGGGCCTCATCCGTAAGCAGGTTTGTGATGTCCTTCGCCTTCTGCCGGACGTTCGCGCCCTGGTCCTTGCCGTACTCATCGATGAACTGGAACTCCTTAAGCGTCTTGACAAGATAGAGGTTGTCGCGGAAGTAGATGACCACGTTCTCGGAGCCCGCGTGAAGGAGGTAGTCGAGCACCGTGAGGGACTGCGGAACAAGGGTCAGGGAGGTCTGGGGACGCGGACGGCAGACAGAGATGGACCTTGAAGACATGCCGCCAGTTCTTGCCCTTGTCGTTGAGCCGCTTGTCCAGCATCTCCATGATCTCGATGAAGTCGTTTCTGTCGCGGGCAGTCAGCGGGGCCTGCGCGCGCACCGTGTCTCCGTGTGAACGCACTGGTTGTACGACAACTGAGCAAGCTCGTTCATCTGTGTGCCGCTAGGCCCCCAGGGGTCGTTCGACGTCGCATCGCGGACCTTGGCCTGCACGTCCGAGTACCCTTTCGTGTAGTTTTTGGCCACACGAACGATACCCTTGCCGAAGTGTTGCATGGTCGACATCTTGCGACGCAGGCCCTAGGTGCGGACACGAAAGTTTCGCGCGTTGTCGTTCTGGAAAGAGCTAAGCCAGTTGGGATAGGGCTTTCGTATGCCGAGAGTGGGTCGCGGTCGTCGGCGGCGGTGGGACGATGAGAGATCGTCGGAATTCAAGTATAAGGTAGGGAAAGTCACGGTGGCGGGGACGCGGTGAATTACTACGGTGGGTCTGGATGGTAGCGTTATTGTGACACACCATTTCATAACACCGATGGTGAAGTGGTTATCATGCTTGCCTTCCAAGCAAGCGGCACGGGTTCGATTCCCGTTCGGTGTATCTGTGCACATCTTGAAGCGTGTTTTTGGTGTAGCGAAATATGCGACGAGCTCAATGTTCCCGATAAGTAGCAATCCGTATGAAGTACCAAGTTTTGTCGATGTAGATATAGTTTTTACAACGTTAATACATATCTCGACTACTAATACCAAACTTCGTCGTACACAAATTCACGATCAAAGCTCGCCCGAGCACACCTTCTCAACCCACGCCGTCGAGCTCTGCACGGTGGTCAAATTCTCATAACTCCTTCCTTCGGGTCCCTTCCCAAGCTCAGTGATGAGGATAACGTCCTCGATGCGCACACCGCCGACGCTCTCGTAACGCTTCAGTACATCGTGATTGATGTGTTTCGAGTCGCGCACGGCGGCCAGTAGGTGCGGCGAAAAGTAGATACCAGGCTCCACAGTCTATGTCACGTTCATTCAGCCTTCAAAGTGACATATGACAGACACAAAACTCACCACGACCATGCCAACCTCTAGCGGCAGTCGCAGCCGCAAGTACTTGTTAAAGCTCTCGTGGCCGATCTGGACGCCGCGCTCGATGGTCTTATTGTCCACGGGCTTGCTGGCGCTGGGAACGTCGTGCACGTCCATGCCGAGCGAGTGCCCGACACCGTGCGGGAAGAACGCGCTGCTGACACCCGACGCGAGGATCGCCTCCTCTGAGTTCCACGAACCGGAGTGGGGCGACTCGGGAGAGTAGAAGATGCCGAGCTTTTGGAAGCCACGCACGAGCGTACGGTGGCAGATAAGCTGGATAGTGTCCCAGTGAAGATCAGGTTTGATCTCTTTGAAGGATTCCTGCAATAAACATGAGACAAAAGGCCCTTGTATAAAAGTAGTGGCGCACCTCCTGCATCTCAAGCACGAGATCGTATATCGCCCTAGCCTCTGGTGTGAACTTACCGCCATTTCCTACGGGCATCGTGCGCGTGACTAGGGTGGCGAAAGTAAGCGCATGCTGGGAAGGCAGGGAATAAAGGTGTACTCACTGTCACTGGCATAGCAGTTCCATTCACATCCAGCATCGATAAGGAGCACCTGGGGAACGAACTCCTTGTGCCCGGTGCCGTTCTGTTCTGAATGCGCGTGTCCGAGGTGTCCGTTGTTCAAATGATCCTGCGCCCCGACGGGGCCCCACGCAAAGTCCTTGTCGTTGCAGCAATAATGCAGTGTTGAAGCGCGTACGGATGACGCGACGATAGGCATGTATGCTTGGTGAACCGACCTACTTCCCCTCAGTACAGATGCAAGCGAGGACAGAAAAGGAACACACCCTTCTCTCCTGCACGATGCGACAAACAACGCTTCTGCTTCCGCCTCTTTCTCGATCAACCATTCTCCTGGAAGGAGTGGACGGCCCTGGACGCCACCGACCTTCTTCCCCTCCTTCAAGTTCCGCACCCCAAGGCCCAAGACACGCATCACCACCTCATGCGCCCGCGAGCTGATCGCATTGGCTTGCCTGATCTCGTCGATCTCGTATGCGTCTTTGGTAAGACGTGCTTGGTGGAGCGCGGGAAGGAGGTACGACTCGGACACGGTGGTGTTCGCAGTTATGGCGAGATCCGCGACAGTCTTTGGGAGGACAGGGAAGAGCGGGACGCCCTCGATGGGTGTGTTCGGTAGGACGTGCACGATCGCTGTGGGGTACGCTTTGAGGGCCTCCTGCAGCGCGCTGGGGAGGTCTCCTGTGTTCTTCACGGCGGACGCTTCGTGTGTTTCAGCTGCGACCGCGAGCGTCGGTGGGGGCACGCTCCACATGATGTCGTCTTGCGAGATGGGTGGGATGAATAGCTGGATGCTGGGCGACTCTGCAAGAGAAGTGCCAGGCTGCGTGATAAGCAGAACATGGGAAAATGGCACAGTGCAGCCGGTGAGGTAGTAGAAGTTGGATTCCTACAGCAACATACTAGGAGTTTGTGCTGTACGGGTATAAGCATGGACATACCTGACGGAACGTAATCTCGCGGTCGGTGTCGTTTCGGAAGGGGGTCACTGCGCCGGCGAGGACGGCAATTTGTGGCTGAAAGCTACGGTAAATGGCTGAGAGAGTGCGGTGAAAAGGAATATACCTTGGTCTTGTCCACCTCAGGAAGAAGCTCTACAAGCTTACCGAACGTCTTCAAGACATGTGCTTGAGCTGAACGAAGAACACCTCGCGTATCAGTTAATGCTCGCAGATGGGGCCGTCAGGCACTCTGACCGGGATACATGGCCTATGATGGGGTCAGTAACGGGACCACTATCCATACTTGATACGACTTACGCAGGCGCGATGGAGTCAATGGATGAGGTCGCACCAGCGACAAGAAGTGCCACTGGCAATTCTGTCGATCACATATTATTGACGTGAATGTAGCTGTAGTATGTTTGTCGCTCGAAACGCCGATGGTGAAGCGGTTATCATGCTTGCCTTCCAAGCAAGCGGCAGGGGTTCGACTCCCCTTCGGCGTATAAGATCATTTGCATTCTTACTTTTGTCGTGTCCCTCAATATTATTTCTGGGCAATCTTTCCGTCACGCCACAGTACATATGCTGTGCAAAGTTGTGTGTGATTAAATACATGAACACTAATACGATACTTTTTGTTCTGATGCCACCCTACTCCCCCTCCATGGGCTCGACGCCAGCGTTCTTCCACCATGACACAGGGCCCAATCCCTGTTCTGCAATCGAGCACTGCACACAACGATTAGCGCGACGCGACCGGACTCGAGGAATGGGCCTACGGTGATGGTATACGGTGCCCTCCTACCCTCTCGTTCCTGTGCGGCGATGACCCCCTCCGTGGCCTTCGGCGGGCCAGGTTCATCATCGTAGAACTCGTCCGCCTCGACGCGCACGCGCACGACCTCACCCGCATCGATGTACATGCGCGCCGTCAGAGGCGTGTCTAGCAGGTCGGGCATGGTGGATTCGGGGTCGGCTACCCAGAAATGCGCGCGTTCGTTTGGGTCGCTGGTGAAAAGATGAGCCGAGTCGAAAGTTCGACTAGGCGGGTGGTGCTCACAAGGCAGAAGGTTCGGGTAGATACACGAGGGGAATGTACATGTCGTCGAAGAAGCCGAGGGTTACTAGCGCGTCATGAGCAAGGGTGTGCGCGGAGGGAGGCAGCAAACGCACGACGAATACCGTCTTCGTCGGACGATTTGACCTTCGCAAGGATGACTTCGGACGGAAAGGGCCGGAATGTTACAAGACGGAATATCACTGCAATGTAGCAGTCAGGTCCTGCGGTGTATGCAGCGCGAGGATGAAGCGCACCTTTGTACCACAAAAAACCGTCGCCGTACCTCACTTTGCCCTCGCCGACCTCCGCGAGGTCGAATACACAGACACACAGACCAACATCGTGAAGCACGCGATTGGCGTACTTTTTGTTCAGTTCGCTTGTGATCGCCTGTTGTGGCGGCAGTCCAAAATGCATGGGATGGACTGCAACTGTGTCCTACAGTCAATTAGCCCGAGGATAGACGGAGAAGAAATTGTCCCCACTTTAATGATCGACAGGATAAACATTCCGTCTTGGTTCTGTATGGAACGGGGTAATGTGGTCGTATGGCCGTGGGCTATGGGATGAGCATTGGCGGTCTGTGGTGGTGGTCGCGGTTGGGAATATTAATGGGCGTCTCTGGTCGGGCCAATTTAGCGCGAAGTCTGCAGGCATACCACACTCTTTCATGTCCCACCACGACGCCTCTGCCTAGGTGGGCCAACGCGCTCGGTTTCGCTCAGGACTCTTCACAACAGCCTATCATGCCTACCTCTACGGCGACCGCGAGTTCCAGGCCATCACACAAACGGCGCAAGCTGGACCTCGCGTCGTCCTCACACGCGAACAAAGTCACCACGCTAGAGTCGATGCCCACTACGGCTCCTCCGGGCGCGACTCCCATGGAAGTGGACGAGA
>BSCZ01000362.1:0-13183 GCA_027924225.1 Bjerkandera adusta
GCTTTCAAGCCCACCACCGCCCTGTCGTCCTGATCCCGCTAAGAGTCCCTTCTGTTAGTGTTGAGCCTAGCCTCCACGACAAAAAGGAGTGATGTTCCTGGAGAATGTCACTAGAATAATATGTAAGTTAGTAATCATGATAAGGACAGTAAAATAATGCTTACTGGCTCAAGGTAAGATATAAATCAGTCAAAAGCCCAATGGTTCTGCTTGTATCAGAAAGAAAGTAGACCTGATAATAATCAAATATATGCAGGATGATAAAAAGGAAACACATACTCGACAGTGTCTAGGAAATATCAGACTATTGACAAGCAATGCTGCAAACATCCCTGCAGAAATCATAGCAGCTCTAAGAAGGGCAAGTCCTATAAAATAAATAGATTAGCACTTTTCTCCAAATTATACATGCACAAACTTACTGATAATTGGTGTAGTATCATCAGGATTGATGTATTGAGCAAACACAATGGGAGGAAGTGCCACGGAACTGATGGAAAGATTAATATTGAATCAACATAAATAACTAAAATTACTTACGCTGGTGTAGCAAGGGGGTTCAGTGTAGTCTGGGTAATGAGCCAGGTTACAGGAATGTCTGCTATCTGTAACCATCCCTGGTTAGTCATGTTCAGTATATTTAGTTGAAACCAGTGCATACTGTGACTAGGGCAACCAATCCATATGGATTTCTTTTACAAATGAGCCATGTCTAGAGAACACAGTAAGCGAAATTAAAACATGTAAATAAGACTGAACCTACCACATAAGCATATGTGGCACCAAATATTGTGCCCAGCTGTGAACAAGGCCTAGCATGAGTTTTCACACTAGAACATAAATGATTTACTCACAATACGGAGATAACCTGTCCTCCATGTTGCGCCAGTATTTGTCTCGAGAACCCAGAGGTAACTAGTCCCCAGATCAGGTCCTTTACCTTGCTAAAAAGAAAGTAATCGCCGCACCTTATCGTCATCCACTGGCCCTTGACAGCAGTAAACCACCGCCGGCCTAAGATGGATGAACAAACCGGGACTGACTAATCGGCACAATGCGCTTACCTTCCGAATCCGCGGGTAAGAATGCGGGAAACGTCAACAGTGCAACACCGCACGCGTTCTTCAGCGCGTGCCGCAGATGGCTCGAATGCCGGGTCGCCTTGAGGAACCGCCAGACTTGCATTCTGAAGCGCATAGCACGGGTGTTCGACCAGACTTGATCGAGCCAGCTCGCGAGGCTCCACTCCCACCATCGTTCGCCCCTACGCTCCTCTTGCGCATGCGCCTCCTTCTCCCTGGACACCTGCATACGCGCGGCACGCATCGCTGTGCGCCGCACGTCGACGCGGTATGCGTTCTCCCGTAACCCTTGCTTCCACTCCGGCGCAGTGTAGTTGGTATCCGCGGCAGACGTGCTCTCGTCTTGCGCGGTGCTCCACATCGTTGTGTGTGCGTTGGGGTCGTCGGAGACGAAGGGTCCTGGTGAAACGCCAAGCCATGCGAGGGAGAAGCGGGGATGCCAGAGACGCGGGCGAGAGGTTTCGTAGCTGTTAGCGAATCGCTGGGCGACCTGGAGTGCGATGCGTGTCTCGTGGGCCATCTGCTCAACACTAATTAGCTTTCAGAATAGGAGGCGTAACGCGAGGCATACCTGGAGCAGCGCGATCATGGCCAGACTACAGTTCATCGCGTCCTTCGGGATCTTGACTTTTGTGTCTTCGACGCGCTTTTGGCTGTAGATTTGTTCGAATACGTCTCGTAGCTTCTCGCGAGCGGTGTCCCTCGCCACAGTCAGCTCAGCTTCCGCTTTTTGGATGTCGGCAAGCTGCAAGAACGTCCAGCCGCCACTTTTCTTCTCAGACAGACCTTCCGGCTCAGAGATGACTGGGTCCGGTTCGGTAGAGGACGGGGCTGACCACGCGAACAGTCGTGCGGGTGGGTCTCCCTGGTGGAAAGCGAGGGCGACTGTGCGTTCGACGCATTCCAACGACTTGATCAGTGCGCTACCTAAGTTCTGGGCGGGTGTCTCGAGTGCGTCCGTGAACGGGTTCTGCGCCAAAATCGATGGGCTGGGAAGAGGCGAATTGACCGGGGACTGGAAGAAGTGAGGTGTCGATGGGACATGTCCGTTGGATGGACCGCGGAAGTGGCGTGACGGAGGAGAGCCCTTCCGAAGAGGCATTCCCCAAGATAGCTCCCGTCTCAAATGCTCTGCAATCCCAATCAAAGGCCGAATAGAACGGACTAGGATAAATTTAGTCAAGTGTAGCGACGCCCGAATAATTATTAACGACTTACGGCTCAGTCGGCCGATACGCAGTTCGAAGGCTGCCTGTGAGTAGTTCTCGTTGAGCCTGACGGAACGACGAAGAAGATCGACTTTCAGGCGTTGATAGTCTTCTGGTGCGACGGGAGGATCGAAAGGGTGAGGAAAGGCCAGTGAAAGCCCCATGCGAAGACAATCTTGTATGGCGACGAACGTAGATGCGATGTCTCGCTCGAAGTTTGTCGAGGTCCATTTGAGGATCGACATGACCACTAGAAGCGAGAATAAACATAGCACGGCGGCTGTAAGCGTCACCCATAAGAACTGCCCTGAACTCGTCAAGACGCGCTGTGTTAACCGTTACGATGGGAAGTGCCAACAGTATGGATGCAAGCACTGACCGGTCTCACACCAATGTCGTTCGTGAGAATCCACACGGAAACGAAGCATGATATCCGCATAGACAACTGAAGACGCGGAAGGCGGCTCTTGAGGAACCCCGCTAACGAGAACGTTAGTTCAGACGCCCTGCAATAATAGAGGGATGTTCTCACCGAAAAAGCAGATGAGGACGAGGAAGAGCGCGCATATACCCCTCGCAGCGGGGGAATCCTCGTGGCTCTGGGCAGCGATGAATTTCCCCAACGTCGACACGGCGATGCCCATGAGTGCGCCGAGGATGTTCAAGACAGTCAGTTCGAGCTGCTGTGCGAGACTGGCCTGAACAGAGAAGACGAGCTCTTTGAGGGCCAGAACGAGGAAGGCATAGTTTCCCCCGAGAGTTGAGAATGGAGTCACGACCACCGCGATGCAGCATAGGAATGTGGACAGGATACGAGCGAGTGAACGTTTAGATGCAAAGACGGTGGCGCATTTCTTGAGGCCATCGTAGGATTGTGCTGCGAGTAGTTTGAACGAGCTTGTCATGGGCGGAGGAGGCAAATAGAGGTGTGGAGCGCATCAACAAAGGCGGGTAAAGCTATTATTCGAGCAGTGAGCGACGGCCGAAGTGCCCGGAGACGATCAGCGACGACTTACAACGAACGCAGGTAACAAGTCGGAACGAAGACCCACGAGCCAAAAACAAAACCCACCCTGCTACTTATTTGGACGAAATGACGTCATACAATTGCTCGCAATACAACATATACTACACTTTGTGACATACAGAGATACTTGGTTTTAGCTGCTCGCCGCGGTCTCGGCGTCCATGTAGTGCAGCTCGGAGCAGGCACGGAGGCGTTGGGCAGCCTGTTCAGCGGTAAGGTCGCGTTGCGGCTCGGCCATCAGCTCAAACCTGCAGACGATTAGGTACAGATACAGTCGGACAGCAGCGTGTTGACGTACCCGACCAGGAACTTCTTCACGCTGGCACTCCGCAGCAGGGGCGGCGCGAAATGAAGATGCAGGTGCGCCACATTTTCCTCGTCTTCGCCCTCCGGCACGCCTGTATCGCCGGCCTGGCGAGGCACGGGGCGCTGGTGGATGCCCATCGAGTACGCGAACGAGCAATTGAAAAGGTTATCGTAGCGCTTCGTCACCTTCGATAGGATCTCCGCGAAAGACACCTGTTCTTCGGGCGTAAGGTGGAGGATCGAGGGTATGTGGCGCTTGTACGGGAGCACTGCAGATGCACGTTGAGTGCACGCACGGTCGCAGATTTGGACCACGCACTGAGGATCTCGAACGGCCAGACGGCCCACCACGGCACGAGCGCGACCCAGTGCTCGTTCTTGACCACCACCCGCCCCTCCTCGTGTGCGACGCCGACTTCAAAGTGGGCGTATTCGCACAAGAGGCACGGTCGGCTCTTCGGGCCTTTCGGCGCATCGGATGACGCCTGCTCCGCCAGAGAATATTTCCTGAGGCTCGCGAGCTCTGCGGCTGGCAACGAAGGCACCTCGGACATGGACCAGGCCTGTCCGTGGGGGTGAGGGTTAGAACATCCCATGATGGCACCCTTGTTCTGCAAAGACATCAGTATTTTCCAAGCATTCAAGAGCGTCTAAAGCTCACCTCGAAGAGTTGCACGTAATTAACACCCTCCTGTGCCCCGCGCCTCTTGTACACCGTACACCAATCATCGATGACCCGCTGTATGTCCTCGACCGAGAGTCTTGCAAGGGTGAGGTCGTGGCGGGGATGGAAGATAATAACGTCGCATCCTCCGTTCACGGGTTGGGTCTGAAGCAGTGGGTGCGGTGTAGGCGGGGCCGGTGGACCGGGAGGGGGAAGAACGGCAGCATAGTCATTTTCAAAGATGTATGTGTGTTCGTACGCCTCCGTCTTCTGACCACCCGCGCGATTGTTTCCCGGGCAGAGGTAGCACTTCGGATCGTACTGCGGGAGTTTCACGACCTCGGTCGCCTCAACCTGGCCCAACCAGGGCCGCTTCGTGCGATGTGGCGAGACGAGCACGTACTCTCCCGTGAGTGGATTAACTGCGAATCCGTGAGCTGCGATCGAAGGCGTTTTGGATGCGCTTACGTCTGCGGTGGGGGTGTTCGACGGGGTCGAACTGGATGTCCGCCATGGTTATGGCTTGCGTGCGATGGTTGGGAGATGGTGGTTGAAGATAAAGCTGCAAAAAGGGAGGCCATCGTGGAAGTGATGAAGGATTCTTCCGCTAACCCTCGTTCGTTGGAGGCCATATGCTTTGACGTCGTTCGGACGATCCCCAGCCCGGCCCACACGGCCCACCCGTGCCGCCTCGATCAGGCGCGCAAGTGAACGCATGCTGGGCAAGCGCCTGCAGCTCATTACCGACTTTCACCATCCTCGCAAACATTCCCGACATGTCTGACGCAGAAGGCGCGAGGACTTCGTACAAACGGCGTCGCGTACAACGCACCCCTTCACCAGAGCTGAAGCTCGACGACGACGACTACCAACCATACATTCCCGTCGCGCAGCGGAAACAAGCAAAGCTCGCGAAGCTGACTTCATGGGGTGCGAAGGCAGAGAAGAGCAAACCAAACGAGAAGCAGGAGGAAGAGGACGACAAGGACGACGAGGAGAGGGAGGAGGAGCGACGAAGAGAGCGGGCAAGGAACGAGCGAACACTGCTCATGGAAGCGCAAGAAGTTCATGACAAGAAAGCCGCAGAAGGTGCGCCGCCTCGACCAGGATTCTTGCAGAAAGCTAATTTGCATAGATGCGAAGAAGACCGAAACTGAGAAGGCTGAGGAAGCCGAGTCAGAAATCCTAGCTGCTATCTCTAGTCGGCGAAAGCTCGCGTCAGACTTGGAGTTAGCCAAGGGCGTGCAGTACACTGAACCCATAAAGACCACGTACGCCAATTGTCTACGATTTCTCGTTATATCCCTTACTTTGTTCTCTAGATGGACACCGCCCAGGTTCGTCCGAAACCGTTCAGCAGACGAGCACCGAAGGCTACGAGAGAAGTACCACATCATCGTAGAAGGGGACGACATACCCCCACCTATCGAGAATTTTACGGTATGGAACTCTCCTCTCACGGAGCATACTTCTCTCATCTCTGTTCTAGGATATGAAAGTTCCAGAACCTCTAGTCAAATTCCTCAAGTCGAAGCGTATCACAAAACCCACACCGATTCAACTACAGGGCATACCTACCGCGTATGTCAGATTTATCTGATCCTCTTCATGTTCCCGACTTATCACAGCACTAGCTTCGCGGGTCGAGATATGATCGGCATCGCATTCACAGGCTCCGGCAAAACTCTTGCTTTCTGCTTACCTATAATCATGTTTGCCCTTGAAGAGGAGACGAAACTTCCATTCATACGCGGGGAAGGCCCTGTAGGCGTGATCCTCTGTCCGTCCCGCGAGTTGGCCACACAAACCTATGAGAACGTTCTGACATGGACTGCGGCGCTTTCGAAGGACGGAAAATATCCCCAAATCAACACGCTTCTCTGCATAGGAGGTATCTCCATGGGTGACCAGAGCCACGTCTTGGGCAAGGGTCTACATATCGTCGTAGCGACCCCAGGTCGTCTCATCGACATGTTGGAGAAGAAGCGGTTCACGTTCGACAACTGTCGATACCTATGCATGGACGAGGCCGACCGTATGATTGATCTCGGATTCGAAGACGACGTGCGGAATATCATGAGTTTCTTCAAGGTATTTTTTTGCCTTCTTCTCGTGACTGGTCGACTAACGGCTTCCTCAGCGGCAACGGCAAACATTGCTTTTCTCTGCTACCATGCCGCGGAAAATCCAAGACTTCGCGCAACAATCACTGGTCCAGCCAATCCTGGTCAACGTCGGACGTGCTGGTGCCGCTAACCTTGACGTGCTTCAGGTAGTGGAGTACGTGAAGCAAGAGGCGAAGATGGTGTATTTGCTGGAATGTCTACAAAAGACCCCACCCCCGGTCATTATCTTCAGTGAGAACAAGAATGAAGTCGATGGTAAGTGCAGTTTCAGACAACCCTTCTAGTACTCCGTCTGACTGCTCGTGTCAGATATCCAGGAGTACCTCCTTCTCAAGGGTGTGGAGGCGGTAGCCATTCACGGGTCCAAGAGTAAGTTTCCGTGTATTTTTGTGGAGACCATATACTCATCTAGTCTCAGCTCAGGAAGAGCGACAGTATGCTATCAAGTCGTTCAAATCCGGGGCCAAAGATGTCATGGTGGCGTCCGGCGTGGCCTCGAAAGGACTGGATTTCAATGATATTCAACACGTCATTATCTTCTCTATGCCCAAGGAGATCGAAGATTACGTCCATCAGATTGGTCGTACGGGACGTAGTGGGAAGACCGGTATTGCGACGACGTTCGTCAACATGAACACGCCGGAACAAACGCTTTTGGATTTGAAGTACCTGCTCATGGAGGCGGGCCAGAAGTTCGTCCCCTCGTTCTTCTTGATTGTTGTGTATATTGAGATTTTCCGCAGAGTACCACCGTTCCTCTTGAGTATCGACGACCCACGCGCTGCGCAGGGTGCATCCTTGACGGGATGTCCGGTATGTGGTGGTAAGTACATACTCTACACCGCAATGTCGAACATCATATTTATCTCTACACAGGTCTCGGTCACGGAATCTCGAACTGTCCGAAGCTCGAAGATGCCCAACGGCGGCAAATGGCCTCACATCGTGGGGCGGACGATATGGGCGGTTACTGATATCGTTCTTGTTCATACCTGTCACAGACGTTTCTCCAGCACTGTTTTCTCAGTTATTCTATATCCTGTTTGTGAAGTCAAAGTCGCACGCCGACGTACCAGAGTGGGGAGCGGTGTTCCCGTTTCCAATTTGCGTGCGAAGCTGTCCCGACATCGTGGCGAACGTCGGCTAAGGAAGGTTACGCGGGGGTATCACTGATCAGTGACGTGTGTCGGCGGCGTGGTGGCGTCGACGTTGTTTACATCGAGGGGAGTGCCCGAAGATCGGGTCAGACTCCGAGTCGTCTAAGTACCTGCTCGTTTGTCTGTTTGTCTGGGACCATGACATCTGCTCAACATGTAAGTGTTACCGGTAGAATCTCTGTCTAACCAGAATGTACTTGCGATAAAATGCAATTCAGGCGGCCGAAAGGGTGTACCCTACCCCGCGTTCGATACAAACAGACCTCAGGTTGGGTCAAGCGAGACATCTTCGCCAGTTCGGAATTTGTACTGAGAGGGTGGATGCCACAAGCTCAACACGATGCGAACTCGTAAAGAAGATACTCGAGGCCGCTGTTTTATTGGTGTGTGACCGGGATAAGTATCTGTTTGGGATCACTGGTTTAGGTTTAGGGCGGGCCAGCCCACGCCACATCGCACGATGGTTGGGCGGAGTGTCCATTTTCGGACTCCCCGCTCCGACGCCCGTTGGCCCTCTCGCCCTTGTTGAAATCGCCCCCTCTCATCCCCTTCACCTCAGTTCTCGACGGCTATACCGCATCTATCCGATTTCCCATCGATACTTCTCCCCACTCGTCCCCGTCTTCGAGGCACAATGTCGCTTGCAGGCTAGCATATTCCCTCTCGCTTTTCAACCCCCCGAGGCTTGGTCAGAAAACCTCTAGCCCCCGAGTGCAGAGGTCCAGGCCGATTATCTCCTTGGCGGCGGACTCGAAGACTGCAAAAATCACGGAATGGTTCCGCCGATAGGGCTCGCATCGTTCGACCCGTCAAAGAATCTCAACGGAGCGCATACACCCCGTTGCTCGTTCTCAGGCTCGGACGCCGCGTACCTGCGGAGATCGATAGGATAGGATAAAGCTTCTGTCATAAATCACAGGTACAGAAGCGGAATGCGGCTGGCTTGGACATCTATAAATGTTGGGGGCGGGGCAGCAGACAATGGACGTGGAAAAAGGGCAATCTGGCCGGTGCGTCAGTTCGTTGCGCCATAACCGCCACATTCCGGCTTACCTCGCCGCTGGCTCAATAAGCCCGACCGTTGGTCTACTAGGACATTCTTCCAAGTCCGACGAACCATCTAGCTTCTAGCGACAACCGGTCCTAGGGAGACCACGGCCCACAGGATCCGAAATGAGCGAGACACAGGTACCGAAGAGCGTTCACTTCCGCGGAGGGCGTGTCGCCGCCATTGTGCCATCCTGCGAAGATCGACTGTACAAGGAGAACTCTTGCTCAACGCCGTCGTCCTCGCCTTCCTCCTCGCCCCCCGAGTACAAGCTACTACTCAATCGACGCTTCTTCATTGTTCCAAAGCACCACGACGCCTGGCTGCTGTGTCCGTCATGTGTTCCTGCCGAGGAGCCTTGTTGCGCGGCTCGTTTCCGGCGACATGCCTGCAGTTCATCGCTCATCGCCTCGCCCAGCATCCAGCGCGTCTGGAGAGACAGATCGTTCCTTGTTATAGGCCGGCAGTGTCGATAGATTGCCTCGCGCAAAGGCCCAGAAGTGTCACGTCAGTGTACAGAAGGACCGGCTGTCAGCGAGAAAGCAGAGACAGGGGTCCAGAGGGTTCTATTCGGCCTTGGGGTTGAGTAGGAGAGCTCTACTGCTCACCGGCGCGAACCTTCGTTAATTGCGGTGTGTCAAACGCAACGACTCACTGGTCCCGTGCGCCCCGTCCTGCCCGCCCAATCGACCCCACATCCAGCAGTTCAACAGGTCGGCTTAGCCACCACCCAACTTCCGCCTGGGGATTCGTCAGCCTAGGGCCTCGCGGGGGATTAGGCGTTCCGTCGCAGGGCATGGAAAGACGTGGCAGGCAGAGTCGGTCCGAACGGTGCGCCAACAGCGCAGAGAGGGATGCGCACAGAGTGGAGAAGGGGATATGGGGCGGCCCACGCAGCGTAGGCATCCGCTCGCCGCCGTTCCGAGGGGACGCATGAAACCTGAGACATTCCCGGAAATGCACGACGGGTGTAGCGGCTGGGCGGTGGTGCCGCGGCAGTTGGCAGCCAGCAGGGTCGCGCGCACAGGCCGCTGGCTGGAAATCACTTCCTGTGGGATTGTTTGCACGACGGATCTCAGATCGCCCTCCAGGCTTGCTCTCCCTCCCCTCTCGCTTGTCGGCCTGCCACAGAGCTCGCGCTGTTCGTGCGTCCCTGCCGCAAGGGACCCCGCCGCCGAGCGCACCACTCGATGAACCCTGGACGTAATAGCGCGAAGCACCGCGCCCAACCACCTTGGAACGTGGGTCAGCCTGGGTAGACAGGCATGCGTGTGGGCACGAACTTTGATACTACGACGCTTTCGACCCCTCTCGGACGCTTATCGTGCAGCATGCCGTTGTACTAGGACACTGGAAAGGCTGCGAGGGGTTCCACGACGCCGGAAAGCATGCAGATGCAGGGTCGCGCTTCCAGGTTCCCAGTGGCCGAAGACGAACTCTCGTGGAGGGTCGGCATAGATTGGCCGCCACAACATGCAGCGACATTGGTTCCCAGGGATGGCCTATCTGTCATCTCGCGTTGGCTCCCCTGGCGCAGTAGCACGGAACAAAGTATGTCGGGCATCGGTACGGCCCTGTCCTCGTGCTGGTCGGAGGGATGCGTAACATGGCTATCCCCACAGGCGATGTCGTCGATGGCCTCGAGGAACCTTCCACAGCGTCATTTGACAGTCTGTCGGTGCATTCCGTGGAGGAATGTCCGACAGATCGTCCCTTCGTTGGCTGGGCAGGGCTCGAATGTTCACTTGTTACGCAGTGCTCCCGCGCCAATGGTCGAATCTATAGATCTGGTATGTGGTGGTGGTATCTTGGTGGAGGACGATCTACTCACGAAGTGTCTGTTGACGGTCAATAGATGTCTTAGAGTCGCTCTGGACGTTCATTCATGTCGCGAGAACGACGTTCGACGTATAGTCTGGCCTCGGGCCAGACGAAGCTCGACGTAGGGCTTCATCGCGAGAATGTAAATTGCATCCGGATTCCGTGAAGACGTCGGCATTCGTTTACCAGTAAATCGAGGTTACTGAAGGATTGTTCGGCGTCCCTTTATGCAAACCTTAATCTGCCTACGAAGCCGGTGAGTGATGACCTCGAATAACACGAAAATCACTGACGATTGGTTTCTCGACCTTTCACAGCGACACGGAATCCGCTCGTAAGAGTGTGTAGTTCCTTCGCGGTCCTCGTTCGTTGTTCCTTTCGGCGAGACGGGCCTGCGGTCGTCCAGCTCCCGGTACCTCGATATACTCGAGCACGCGAGGAATTATTTTGCGTTTAGTCGATGAGCTTGGGCATCTCTCTCCTGCTCCTTCTTTCGTTGCGCATTGCGAGTGTGGTATCTCCAAGCAGTTGTGGGCAGGTATTGGACTGATTTACGGAACAACTCACCGCCCTCCATCGACTCTGCCGTAACACCTCTTTTCTCCATCCAGCAACCCCCACGTTACTCGCCCTTCAGGCGTATCGTAAACCGTCCGTTCGTTATCCAGACACGTTCGTAGAGCACGGAGCTTCTTCCAGCGCGACTCGAGGCAATATAGCGTGGCTATCGGTCCTTGAGCCACGCCACCTCGCTTTGCCCGCGTCCTCGTTCGAACGATCAGTGGGTGGGAAGGCCCACGACGCCTTTGTCGCCGTTGCCAGCTACGGGGTCCTCTGCGGGTGTCGCGCGCGAGAAGAGCAAGAGTCAAGAGCAGACAGGCGTAACGGTACAGCCTCAAGCGCGAGCGTCCACGCGACAGACAGGTCGTCGATCCTGCGCGCGCGGCGGGTCCAGCTCCCTCCATCGCCCACTTGGGGCAGAATCAGCATCACGCTTCCCATGCCGGCACCACCGTCCCCTGCACACCAATATTTTCGCCCGTGGGTCCTCGTCCGCCCCACGTCGCCCTCCCACCGCCATCCAGTCCCACCGCCGCCCTCACGCTTCCAGCCCGCGTCCGTCACGGCGTATCTCGAGGCTATCGCGCCGCCGCCCGGGCCTGCCTCTCGCGCGGGTGGGGGCTGTGGATGCGGGGTGTGGGGTGGCAGATGCGGCGAGGCGTCTGCTTGCTGCTGCGTCGTTTCCCGGACGTGCCAGTGTTGACCCGGTTATGGCCCTCCCCGCGCGCTGGGGTTCTGCCGCTGAGAATCTCGCTTTCAGCTCAGCGGTGACACGCAGGTCAGCGTCTCGACAGATCCACTCCGCGGCCGCTTTCGAGGATCATGCCATCTTCCCGCTTCACCAGACCAACAACGATGTCTCTGACCGCGCCAGCGTACCGTACCGTTTCCAATGTAGCACAGCCGGTGTTGGCTCGAGCTTTACCCAATATATCTTTCGGTTTTTTCACTCAATGGCACACCGAGGTTGTTTGAGACGAGACAAGACGAATACAATATTCAAAAAGCAGACAAGATGATACAAGAAAGCAAGACGAAACAAGGCAAAGCGTTAGATATACTTGTACATGAGTTGTTGAAGACCAAAGTGGAATAGATGAGGATTAGATAGAAACCGAAGCGAGTGGAAAAGATCGCGCGCGTGCGCCCCAGCCATGCTACAACAGAGGTACATCGATACTATTTGTCCTTACTTGCCGTGCCCGTTAGGCATGCCCTCGACCATCCTGCCGGTGTAGGCCTCCATGCGCGGGTCGCGACGAGCGTTGGGGTCCATCATCTGATGGCCCATGTCGTGACCATTCTCACGTTGCGACGGTGCTTGGGACGGAGGCGGCGGTGGCGGCGCTTGCGGCTTGGGGTACATCTGCGCGTACGGCGCATACTGGAGTGGCTGCGGCATGACCATCTGCTGCCCATCCGCACGAGGCTGCATGGGTGGCAGCATGTACGGGATGCTGCCCGGCGGGTAGCCCTGTCCGTACGGCGTCAGGAACGTCGGGAAGAGGCCAGGGGGGTATCCCTGGGCCTCGCCCTCTTGTCCCGAGCCCGGTGGCGGTTGCGCGACGGGGTACGGGATGAGTACCGGGAAGAAGGTGGGCGCCTCGCCGGGCTTCCCACCTGGTGCTGTAGCGTACTGGGGGCCGAAGAAGCTCGCCGGGTAACCCATGGGCATGTAAGGGCCCATGGGTTGAGCGGCGGCGGCGGCAGCTGCGATGGCGGCAGGCAGGGGCATGGCGGACGGGAGCGGGGCGTCGCTGCCATTGTCGGAGCCGGAAGCTGCGCGATCTGTGTGGCGGGTGGTCAGCGTACAAAGAAAGAGAAGTAAGACGCGACAGACCTTTTCCATCGCGCTTCTTGTAAGGCCCCCTTTTGATGCCTTTCTGCCGCTCCTTGCGCTGGGAGTCGATGCATTCCTCTGCAATGCCGTACTTGACGCAGCGGAGGCAGGGCCTCGCGTCGTCGCATTTCTTGCAGGCCTTCTGGCAATTGGTGCAGGCGTTCTTGACCTGCCTCCGCTTGGTGCGCTGGGGCTGGGGGGCGACCATGCCGGGGGCGAATGGGTACATGTGCATGGGCATGCCGGAGTAGGTGATCGGGTGCATGGTCATGGAGGGCTGGGGGGCGTCGGCGGGCTGCTGGGGGACGCGGGAGTCGGTCTCGGGGGCGGAGTCAGCCATTGC